>JAWQEG010004645.1:0-40386 GCA_033782935.1 Petrolisthes cinctipes | reverse complement strand
GGTGTGTCTGGGAGACAAATAACTTGTAAACGACATGACTGGCAAAGAAAAGATCAGAGTATAACTGGTCCGGCAAAGAAAGGTAAATAGTAAGTAACATATGAGTCATAAATACGATGTCCATCGTATATTTAGAGTAGGAGCGGCTAACATCCGGCCAAAAGAGGCATATTGTGTGGCCCGTGAACATACTCCGAATTAATAATAAAATCGGGCCTGCAAATACTGGTGACAATTACTGTTTGTCAACCCTGCACTCTCTCCAAGTCAAGGCTACTTGGTACTCTGGTCACCAAGTCTCACCTTCACTATCAGCTCTCGGACTGTCACCTCAATGATATTCTTCTGTTGTGTTTCTCATCCATTGAACTGAACATTGAAACAATTGTTTATGGCAAGTAGAACCAACCATCACACTAATTTGTATGTTTACCAAGAACACTCTTCAATGAACAATGTCACCAAACCATCTCACTTAATTGTATGTTTGTTTCAATAAAATTTTTATGCAAAGCCACTTTGTGGTTCACGTTTGTCACTGCTGTCTGCGACATGCTCCTGAAAGTCTCATCTGACCTTCACCCTACTGTACAAAGGTTGTCCGCTCTTGATTTACAGGCACAGCAATATGTAAACGAGTGGCAGGAGCAGTACACCCAGCAGGAAGAATATAATGATTTACAGGCACAGCAATATGTAAACGAGTGGCAGGAGCAGTAGACCCAGCAGGTAGAATATAATGATTTACAGGCACAGCAATATGTAAACGAGTGGAAAGAGCAGTAGACCCAGCAGGTAGAATATAATGATTTACAGGCACAGCAATATGTAAATGAGTAGCAGGAGCAGTAGACCCAGCAGGTAGAATATAATGATTTACAGTTACAGCAATATGTAAACGAGTGGCAGGAGCAGTGGACCCAGAAGGTAGAATATAATGAAGTCAAAGTGTGACATGAACAGAGAATAATACTGGCACCGTGGAGCACTGGTTCTGAGATGTTGTCAGTCCAGATGTGAGGATGAGATCCAGAGTACCTTCCTGAAGCTGAAAGGTCATGTCAGGATCGGTGGAGGTACAGAAGAAGGTGATGTGGCTAGAAGCTATGTATGCAAGTTAAGAGTTTGTCCAGAGGTGAGAGACCATCCTAGATATACTTCCTGGAGAAGGAAAATACTCGGCTGGTGAGGAAAAACAATGACCATGAGTTGACTGAGTTTAACATAACTGGTGATACCACAGACGCTCCAGGATATGACATTAAGAGCGAACCCTATGCTTGGAGGAAGAAGTCCGGATAGTAGAGGCAGATTAACGACCTGGAGAAGGAGACAAACCAAGAGAAGAGACTAACACATAAATCTTCTCAAGGCAAGAATCCGTACTAGCCATCTTGTCGGTAAGGTAAGGATGGTGACAACTGAGATGATGGATTACTGAGTCTCAACAACGGTGGAGAGTTTGGGATTAGAAGCGGACAAAGAGGCAACCAGCCAGTCAATCCTGGCTTCAATGGCAGAAAAGCGGTTCTCAAGGGAACTACATCGTGCCATGACATAAGCAACAAACTGGAGGAGGGCAAGGTTCGGAGGCGGGGCAGGATTGTTGGGAGGAATAGCCTACACTGGGAAGGTGATGGTGGATACAGTGCTGTGGTAGTAGAGACACGAGTTGGGGACTGGCATCAATCACAACCATGACACAAGTTAACCACCGGCTGAAAGCAACGTGGACACTTCCACAGATACGAGTTCCCAGGACTTGGAGGCTCGGAGGTGGAGGCAGTAGGACATGATGGTTTACTCCTAACAGAACACATCATGGAGTCATGGTCAGTCACACACCAGACACACTTCAACAAGGCTGAACGGTACCAGGAGATTAGTCCAACTCTTCAGCAACAAGGCTAGTCTTTATGAAGTTTCCATACATCACACAGTGGTTGATTGATTGATTTATTGATATTAGTTGCTGTAACAGCAAGGTCATATGGCCCCAGAGGAAAAAGGTGATTGAGAGGTGGGACAGTAAGTACTAAGGTAACAGATTAAAATAGGGACAATTGAAGTGAAAGCCGCTTTTAGTCATTTAACAACAAGCAGGAATACTCGGGAGATATTTGTACCCCCCTATCCCAGGGAGACCTCACATGGTGGAAGACAGGAGAGGAAATGGAAGGAAATCTCTACTGGAGGTAGTTGAGGAAGACTACAGTCAACAATAATAAGGGGAACCATCCGAGAGGAAACGAGTCAGAACCCAAAATGTTGCCAGCATTACCAGGCGTTGTAGTAGAGGTGGGTGAGGAAGACTACAGTCAACAGTAATACAGGGGAACCATCCTAGAGGAAACGAGTCAAAACCCAAAATGTTGGCAGCATTACCAGGCGTTGTAGAGCTTGTAGATGTTATGGAGAGAAAGAAGATGGATATATTGTGTTTACAGGAAAGAAGATTGAAATGAAATATGGCAAAGGAGATAGGCATTGGTTATAAGATGCTGTACAGTGGAGCTAACAACTATTGAAGAAGTGGATCATTCTCAGCAAGGATATATGAAAGATAAGGAGGTGGAGGTTAAAGGATATATTATAGAATAATGCGAATAAAGTTGTGTCGTGGAGAAAAGGTGTTGAACATAGTAACTAGATGTGTTCCACAAGTAGCATGTGAATAGGAAGATAAAATTGAGTTCTGGAGAATAATGAAGGAGTTCATGACGTCGATGTCGGCAGACGAGAGAGTAATTATCGGATGTGACCTAAATAGACATGTTGGTGAAAATATGGGTAGAGTTTATGGCGGACATGGCATCGGCGAGATGAATGAGGAAGGAGAATGAAGAGTGCATTTCACAGTGGCATTTCATCTTGCAATTTGTAACACTTTCTTTACGTGCAAAAATTATGCTACATACAGCAGTGTAGTAAGGCAGACACAGATAGATATTATTTTGTATAGGAGAGGGCAACTGGCTGAACTGAAGAATTGTAAAACGATAAGAGGGGAAAGTGTTTCGTTTTTTTTAGGGTCGTGTGGGGGTGTTTAGGGGGGTGCGGGAATAAGGGGACAGGCTTTGGGGGTGGTTGTGTGTGTTAAGGGGGTGCCGGGGGGGGGGTTTAGGGGGTTACAAGAATAGGGGGACAAGCTTGGTGTGGGGGGTTGTGTGTGCTTATGGGTGCGGGGGGGTTTAGGGGGTTGCAGGAATAGGGGGACAGGCTTGGAGGGGGGGGGGGTTGTGTGTGATTAGTTGTATCAGATTATTTTACTGAGGGAATTTGAACTTGGAAGGGAGAACCAAAGATTAAAGGGTGGAGATTGAAACTGAGGGAGACTTTCATAGAAGCATTTCTGAGTAACATCAAACAAGAATAAAATCTGAAGACCTGGTGGAAAGAAAATATTAATGTGATTTGAAAAGAGGAAGAAATTGTCGGCAAAACATTTGGTAAAGAACAACAAAATATATAAAGAAACTTGGTGGTTGAACCAGGATACACTGGAGAAAATCAGTAAACAGAAAGAAGCAAAGAGAGCCTACGACACGAATGTTTCGAAAGAGATTAGAGAGTCTTGGAAAGTGGTGTGTATAGAATACAAAGGAGCAATAGCACAGGGTAAGGCGACAGTAACGAATGATTTCTATGAGCAGCTAGAGGCGACAGAGGGACAGAAGAATATGTATAGGATAGCGAAGAACAGAAACAAAGCCACCAAAGATCTAACACACATCAAGTAGATCAAGGATGAGGAGGGAGAGTGTTGACAGATAAGGATGGTGTAAATACAGAGTGGAATGATTATTTTGAGAAATTATTGAATGAGGAGAACGATTGGAGAATGATAGAGGATGGAAATTAGCGTGTAAGAGAAGTACAGGATATTAACGGATTTGAAGTACAGATAGCGTTACTAAAAATGAGAGAAGGAAAGGCAGTTGGTCCTGATGGTATTACCAATCAAAGAGTGGAAATGTTTAGGGAGAGAAGGAGTAAATATATTATGAGATTTGCTGGCTACAATGTACACTCGTGATACGTAATCTCTGACCAGACGAACGGCAGGAGGCACCACACATACCCTGCATTCGAACTCAGCCTCTATAGGTGGACTGGGAGGGGAAATGAGCAATACCAGGCGATTCAAAGCTTTCTGCTCATCACACTCTGGTCAGAAATTATGTATCACGAGTGTAGTGGTACTGATTTATAAAGAGAAAGGAGACATCTAGGAGAGTAGTAATTACAGAGGCAAAAAATCTATGTCTCAGATGATGGAGAACTATGCTTGAGTTCTATATTAGATAGAAGTGAGAATATGGAGAGAAACTTGTGTAAGAGAAGAACAGTTCGGGTTTATACCAGAAAAGGGACAGTGGATGCAATAGTTTCTTTGAGACAGACAATGGAGAAGTACAGAAGGAAGTAGAAAGAGCTACACTTGGTGTTCATTGATCTGGAGAAAGTGTATGATCGGGTTTCAAGGCAGTTTCAAGTTTGGAGATGTATGAAGGTGAAAGAAGTTCCTAAGATGTATGTAATTGTTCTGCAAGATACAGTATGTATGCAGGAGCAACGGCTCGAGAAAGAAGTGTTGTTAGAATGACGGAAGAGTGTCGGTTCTCATCCCTTACATTATCGATCTTGTGATGGATGAGATGACTACAGATGTTAGAGAGGAGGTTACATGTAGTGCTTTATTCTTGGATGACATTGTATTGGTTGACTTGAGCAAAAACTGGAAAGGAGTCAAGCCGTGTAAGATAGAGGTATGAGGTTGAAGCAGGACTTAAGATGGAATATTGATAGGTGAGAGGTGATGGGAGGCAGGGCAGGGGACTATGTAGCTGGGGTACTTTAAGTCTGCTTGGGGACTATGAAGCTGGGGTACTTTAAGTCTTCTTGGGGACTATGAAGCTGGGGTACTTTAAGTATGCTTGGGGACTATGAAGCTGGGGTACTTTAAGTCTGCTTGGGGACTATGAAGCTGGGGTACTTTAAGTATGCTTGGGGACTATGCAGCTGGGGTACTTTAAGTCTGCTTGGGGACTATGAAGCTGGGGTACTTTAAGTCTGCTTGGGGACTATGTAGCTGGGGTACTTTAAGTCTGCTTGGGGACTATGAAGCTGGGGTACTTTAAGTATGCTTGGGGACTATGAAGCTGGGGTACTTTAAGTCTGCTTGGGGACTATGAAGCTGGGGTACTTTAAGTCTGCTTGGGGACTATGAAGCTGGGGTACTTTAAGTCTGCTTGGGGACTATGAAGCTGGGGTACTTTAAATCTGCTTGGGGACTATGTAGCTGGGGTACTTTAAGTCTGCTTGGGGACTATGAAGCTGGGGTTCTTTAAGTCTGCTTGGGGACTATGAAGCTGGGGTTCTTTAAGTCTGCTTGGGGACTATGCAACCCCACGAGGCCTCTCAGGCGAACCCTGAGGAATGTGAGGGAGAGACAAAAATATTCACCATACTTGACTCTCTCGATGATGTCCTGACACTTTCTGGAGATGATGATGAACTGGGATGTGACTGCAGACATCTTTACTTCAGCCAGTTCATGCTGTAGTTGGAGGGCCTTGTTAACGACAAACAACCACTGCAGCTTCATGTCCATAGAAAAGGAGAGCTTGACTCATGTGTCACCTAGGGCAAACGCAGGAGAATGAGACGAGGACCAGGAGTGGGTAGGGGTCGAAGCACCAGAGCCAGGCAAAGAAGACTGAGAGTCAAGTACGTCATGCACAGCCGAAGTATTCTTGACGGTCTTGGCAGTGAGAGGCAAACAATTCACATTAGCAGATTCCCAGCAGTCAGAAGAGGCCTCCACACATTGCTTGGTAGAGGTGGATGAGATGGATATCTGTAACCCATGCTGAGGAATGATTGAGAAGAGGGGGATATTGGGTAAGGGCTGCCAAGGCGGCCATTTATCCTATTGTAAAAACTCGTTGTCTTCTGATATGACTGAGTTTGCCTCCAGACAGGAAGCTACATCCGATAAAATGTTCTCCATCAGGCCAGACAAGGCTTTGATGGGAAAGCAAACAAACTCTTCAAAGTGCACAAGAGTGATGTAAGGATGGAGAGGGTAGATAGCCGGGGAGCTTCGTGTAGTCAAGCGAAGGGAGGGTCTGACAGATGGTGGAGAAGTGATGGTTCATTTTGTCACTGGATTCAGAGTGAGAGAGATGGGAGACACAGGGGATAGTGGAGAAATTATTTGATAGTCCACACAGATGTTATATTTTGGAAAACCATTGAAAATTATTTGTTTGTTTTAAACTGTAAAGTTTACTTGGATAGTGGTTTTTCTTTGCCTTGGCAATTTCTCTGATTACTTTATTTCTGAGCCGTTTGTACCTGTTTATGTTTGTGTAGAGTCGACGTGATAACAAAATTATTCCACTTGGTGTATAAGTCTGTCTTGACCTCAGTCCAGGGGTACCAGGTGATCCACTGACCTTAAGGCTGTGTCAGGTGTGTAGAGTAGAGGTGATAACAATATTATTCCACTTGGTGTATAAGTCTGTCTCAGTGATGACTTCAGTCCAGGGGTACCAGGTGATCCACTGACCTTAAGGTTGAGTCAGGTGCATCCCAGGGGAGGGAAGGGTTGGGGGGGCAGGGTAAAGCTGGTTACCAAAATGTCAGTCAACACTAGGTCTAAGGTAATGTTGCCCGTTATGAAATCTACTTGTCCCGACCGCCCTAGCCGACCTCGATTAACAACAACTTTCACACAAAACTTTCACACGGGCTTTCGTATATTTACTTACGAGTTCGAAGTTAACTCCTTCACTAAACAAATGAATCTTAATTGTTTTAGTATGTTGCTCATTGTAGAATGATTTATAATCATATGTAGTGATAGTGATATTGACGTGTATAAATAAGGTGTCGTCATCGAGTGGGGCAGAAGAGAAGCTATGGTACCAACATCACCAAAAAGCTTCACTGTTTCATCTAGTGAGACACCCAATAATCTCGGGGCCTCGCAAGAGTCACGGGCTACTGACAGCCTACAGTCCCGAGGTATAAAAGAAGTATAAAAAAAACAATATATCATATGTTGTAAATTTACGTTACGAATGGCAATGAAACTTCCTTTATTCTTTTTCTTTTTCCTGTGTCGTAATGTTATCTCTAAATCGATCCTTATCCTACCTAACTGGGCAGCTGGTATATAATCGGATACTTATCATGAGAAGTGAACGATATATTGTTTTGTTAAGCTGTATTGGAGTTGCAGCTTGATGTCCAGACGTGGTTGTGTATTAAGTTCTTTTGTATTGCACGTATGTGAGAATTCCCTCTAACACTTCTCCCCGCCTGTATAATCCACTCTGTATGGTGTGTTCTCTTCACTGCCTCCGTAAGTACTATCTTTCCGGCTTCCAGACTAAACCTGGTAATTTATGATTTAGTGCTTCACAACCCAGAAATATATTATCGAGATATTCGACTGATTTCTTGGATTTGTGATGTTATGTGATTATTTCTTTAATTAAGTTCGAGTATCTTTTTAGATGGCTCGAAATTTTGGTATTATAATTATATAAATAAATTCGAGAATCGTTTTAGATGGCTGTAACTACTGGCAATATAAATGTTAAATAACAACAATAATTGCTGATATTATGTCGTTAACGCTGCTCTGTGGGAAATAATTACCACATTGCCACTGGTTGGAATGTCTACAACTTACTTTAATGAAAGCTGTAACTGAAGGTTGCTAGTATTTAATTCATTAAAGTCACCACAGATAACTAGCTTGGAAGAAGGAAACTGGATCTTAAGACGGTCTGATGTGACGATGATGTGGTCGATCAGGGCAGGTCCGATGAGTGCTCGGAGTGGATGGCAGAAAAGGCAGTAAATGATTGTGATGTGTGTGTGTGTGTTACTGGCAGATTTCCTTATTCTTTCTGTGATAATTGGCTGACATGATGATATAGTGTAATTTATTTCTATACTCTGAGATTAATATATCTTATAGTCATCTAGTATATGTCATAAAAATACAAACTCCAATTTTCTTTCATCTACTTTTCTCCATCGCATGTTAACAGTGTAATTATGACATTCGCGATTTGAATCCTAAAAATCTTTCTCTAGGTAAGTGTCATAGTGATCTCTCTCTCTCTCTCTCTCTCTCTCTCTCTCTCTCTCTCTCTCTCTCGTGACTTAATTAACAACATTGTGGTTGTGTGTATACTAACCTTTGTTGTCCACAGCTTACACAGTAGTCATGTGTGTGTTGTAGAGGACAGGAGGAACACCAACATGGACAACACAAAACACACCAAGAAAACCAATATGCTATATGTGTAATGTATTAGTAAATACATTGACTTGGTAACATATTAGGCAGAGAAAAGAGGTTGTATGAGAGACAAATAATGATGAACGATAAGTGACTGTTGTGACTCTAGTTTTAACATCTTCAATGTGTTACCCTTTCCACTAACCAAGATGACAAACATAAAATTAATATCTGACACAATATTCCTCAATGTGTTACCCTTCCCACTAACCAAGATGACAAATATAAAATTTATACCTTTACATTCTCCTATTCGTTCCTCTCCCTCCCCTTTCTATACCCTACCTACCCTTACCTTCCCTCCCCTACCCCTCTTCTTCCTTTCCTTCCTTTACAGCTTCATATCTCTCTATTCCTCTCCTTTACCATCTACAATCCTCACTTCCTTCCCCTTAACCTTTTTCTCCTATCTCTTCCTACAATTTCTTCCCTTTCCTTCATTCCTACTCTTCCTTCTTCTAACCCTTACGTCATCGTTCCCTCCCAACCCTCCATCCTTCCTCTCTCCTTCTCCTCACACACCCTACCCTCCACCCTATTGTATATACGACTGTCTGCAAGACTTATCACAGGATGTACCAATATATCTAATATATACTGTAAATCTTTTAATATTACACAAAATACATGTTACATATACAAATAAAATATGTATGTGTGTTAATGTGTGTGTGGCCTTGAGATAGTGTCATGGCAGCATCCATAGGGACAGTGGAGGAAGAAATAAACATGTAGGGGAGGTGGCCGAGTGCTTAGTGTTTTGGACTCGTAACCTAGAGGTCGGGAGATCGATCCTCTCAGGTGAGGGTCTGAGAATATTTACTCTTCCGAATTTTTTTTTTTTTTTTTATTTACATATAGTGAGTGGAGGAAAGGAAAAAACAAATAAATAAATGGTTCCATTTGCCTATTGGCATCCTCCACTCATAAAATATTTAAAACAACTGGATTTAAATTGCTGGGGGTTATAACTTGCTGGAAAACATTCCCTTGGTAGAGAATTCCACAGGGAAGTAGTACGGGGAGTAAATGAATTTTTGTAAGCAGTTGTTCTGCAACGTGGAGGAGTCAGTGTGAACTCATGCGCATTCTCAGCTGCCCTAGTCCTCCGTGGGAAGACGCGAAGGCAAGTTCATCCGAACATTTCTTATAAAAGTATCTATAAAATTGTGCAAGGGAAGCAACATTTCTACGTACTGATAAGGGAGGGAATTCATTAGTGATCATAGGATTATTGATCAGTCTGATAGCTCTGTTTTGAATTTTATCTAATTGTCTTAACACCACCGATCCACAACCAGCCCACAGAGGTGAACAATATTCCATCTGGGAACGCACATGACTCTTATATATTACTGCTATCTGCTCGTCAGTCAAATAATTACAAGCTCTGTATAAAAGTCCCATCTTCCTAGATGCAGTTTTGGCAATGGATTTTACATAGGGAGTCCAACTGAGGTTTTCATTTAAAGTTACACCAAGGAGATCAATGCTGTGGGACTTGGGGATATTTGTATTATTGAAAATAATGTGAGAATCTTGATTATCTGATCTATTTGAGAACGGGATGTATTTAGTTTTATTTGCATTGAAAGAAACTAGGTTGTTTTGTCCCCATTCAAAGATCTTCGTTAAGTCTTCATTTAATGAAATTGAAGTGGCAAGTTTGTATTCTAAAATATTGTGTTGAGTAAAACTATCATTAAATGAGAAGGAACTGTGAATAGTTGAATCATCAGCATAGGAGTGAATTGAATTCTGAGTAACTGACAAAAGATCATTAATATGAATGAGGAACAAAGTTGGAGCCAAGACCGCTCCTTGAGGAACACCAGCATTAATGGGATGAAAGTCGGAATACAGACCATCTACCATCACACGTAATTTTCTGTTGCTAAGATATGAATTAATTAGGGGAACAAAAGATTGAAGGCCATAATGTGGAAGCTTAGACAGTAATGATCTGTGCCATACTCTGTCAAAGGCTTTAGATATATCAAGGCAAATTGTGTGAGTCTCTCCATATTTATCAGTTGATTGAAATATGTTATCTGTGAAATAACAGAGCAGGTCCACAGTAGATCGTCTCTGTCTAAAGCCATATTGCTTATCATTTAGCAGATGATTTTTCTCAAGGTGCTTTACAAAGTGATTGTTAAGAACTATTTCAAATATTTTACCGAGAGTAGACGTGATGGCAATTGGTCTGTAATTTGATGGATTTGCGGTAGCTCCTTTTTTGGGAATTGGTTGTACATTGGCTTCTTTCCAGGCGGCTGGGAAGGACGAGGTATGGAGACATACACGAAATAATTTTGAGAGAATTGGAGCTAATTCTTTTGAGCAATTTTTTAATACAGTGGGAGCAATTTCATCTGGCCCTGGAGCTTTTTCGATAGAGAGATTCTCCAAAATGGTCCGCACTTGTCTTGTATGAATTATTAAGGGTGGACTTTCTTGGGAGTTAAAATTCAATATGGGAGTGTTTTGAGCAGTGTCATTGAGGTTTGAATTTGTGGCGAAGATATTGGCCAAAAGATTTGCTTTACCACGTGGATCACATATGAGATTTCCATTGCTATTCTTTAAAGGGGGAATAGATGAACCATGGATGAAGTTAGATTTGAATGAGTTTACTGTTGACCAAAAGATCTTATTATCATTAGGATTATTCAGTAATTTATTGACTTGTTTATGTATGAAGTTAGATTTGGCTAAATTAGTTACAGCTTTAGCATGGCATCTGACAATTTTGAAATAATTGTATGACTGAAGAGTTTTCGACTTTGTATAGGCATTATAGGCTATTGATTTTTGTTCTGTAACTCTGGCACAGCTGTGATCAAACCATTTTGGAGAGTTAGATCTTTTTGAGTATTGATGGTGAGGGATATATGTTTCCATTCCTACTTTTATAAAGTCAGTAATATGGTTCAGGAAGCTATCTGTGTCAGTAGAGTAAAATGATGACCAAGGAATGTTAATTAAAAAGTCACGGAACCCCACCCAATCTGCAGCATCATAGTGCCATTTGGTCACTCGGATGGGTTCAGAGTGGATGGGTAGGGAGGAGTGGGAACAGGAGACTGCAATGAGGCAATGGTCTGAGGATCCAAGAGGGGACCTCACTTCAACACTATATGTTTCGGGATTAGTAGTAAGAAACAAATCAAGTAGGTGCGGTCTATGTTCTGGATTATCAAGGTATGCGAGTGGGGTGCTTGATTAGTTGGGTGAGATTGAATGAGTCTGCGAATAACTCGCATTCAAGCCCAGGTTCATCAGTTCTGGCCGAATGAGTGAGCCACTCAACATTGTGGACATTAAAATCACCCAGTAAGGATATATCAGATGCAGCATTAATGTTTAAATCAGAAAGAATGGAGGTCAGGGAATCAAAGAGGCTATTATCTGGGGAGGCATTTGGTGATCGGTAAATACAACAATAATATTTAACTGAGCCTGAAGAATTTAGCTTGTAAATTGAGTAATCAAAATCTGGTGATGCGAGATTGAAAATGTTCTTCAAGGATATTGTTGATCTAGCAAAACAGCAAACGCCTCCCTTTGATCTAAAATTTGACATTAAAATATAGCCTGGAAAGTTGTAGTTAGTCAGGTCAGAAGAGGGAGTAACCTGGCATTCAGTGAGGAAAAGAATGTTAGGGGTTTCGGTTTGAAGAAGTAAGTGTACCGAGTTAATGTTGGAGTGAAGCCCCCGAATATTTGCAAACATAATTAATTCATTGTGCTGACGAGCAGTTGTTTTAAGGTAATAACTATAAGGCCACCGAACGTCGTAAAACACCCTCGCTGGTACCATAACAGCTGCAGTATTTGGTAATTACCCTCACTTCCCTCCCTCAGTGGCTGGGTACCAGTTCGGAAGTCGTGACGTATGTGTGTGTGAGTAGCAGTTGACCTGGGCCACGGTAACGGGCTTGATGAAGCCTATGTCCAGTGTCGGAACATATATTAAAAAAAAAAAAGTATTAGATAATAAATTTCAGTGTACTCCGAGCAATTATCTAATTATTTGTAAATTATAATGTTGTTACTTCATGTCAAATTAATGTAGTATACTTTATTGGAAACGAGACAAATTATTTATATTTGTGTAACAATTACCAAACAACTTTTCTCTCTCTAGGGAGAAACACAAACATTTCAGATTTTTACACACACACACACACACACACACACACACACACACACACACACACACACACATTAACCACAAAAATTTGTTTTACCTTCATAAAGTAGTCCAAGTTAATCTTGAACGAATTTAATGGTCAATAATTTTACTGGTGAAATCTCTGATATTCAGAGTTTCTCAATTAAATAAAAAGCCCTTCCCGTCTAACTTGAAGGATTATGTTCATTATAAAAATACAGGAATCACTGTAATGGGAGGATTGTTTACAATTCAGTTATACTAAGAATTTTTTCCCATAACAATATTTAAATACAATAATATGATATGTAGTGGGAAACGAAATGGGTTCTTTTGAGTTTAAATATTACGCCTTTGTGTTGGAGGGAAAACCTTGTAAAAAACTAGTTCTTACTATTGATGTCTTTGTATAGTTAGGTACAGCAAGTAGGAGTTGTGGTGTTGTGGGTTGAAACATTGTTCAATATTATAGATTTGTAAATGGTGATCAATCAACTAGATAACTTTTTTGAGTGGGATGTAACGTAGAAGTTGTGTAACCTTGCTCGTGGCGTCCCTCCTTCCCGCCTGAGGCGTCACTTGGAGTCATGTCGTCAGCTCGCTTACTTGGGTAAGAGAGAGGCCTTCCAAGTCATTATTAATTTGTGTTATCTTCCCCTCTTTGAGAGGTAAGTTATTGATTTATCACCATGTCATTTATTAAAATATAGGTTGTCATTATAATTAGAAGGTTGTAATAATTGTGAGGTATGGAATTAAAACAGTTACGATATATACGTATAATACTCGATGTATAAGTGAAGGTTATGTTATGTAAATTTGTCTTTCAGGAATGATAAATCTTATTTTTTTAACCTGGTACAATTGTATTTAATATATTAAGATGTATGTGTAGGTTTAAGGAGATGATAGTATTCCATGCATATCTGTAGGTTAGGTGATTTCCATAAAGTGCATTTATTGCTTTGAGAATGCTTATTTGAGTAATTTACAACAGTATATAAATTTATAAAGATTCCTATTAGTTGAGGAAGTACCAGTACTGAGTGGTAATATTAGTACTATACAGTATTTTCTATGGAGCATATTATTGCATTGATTATCATATGTTTATTTCTTTTATTTTTGTGATATCTTATGTAAATACCATTTCATCAGCAAAATGTACAATCTTTAGGGTTTATGAACGGGAGTGAGTTTGTTGGAAGCCCAGGACTGGAGTATCGTCCTAGTTTTGTGTCCAGAATTCCCATGGAGACCATGTACCTGAGCAAACTGTGTTAAGGAAGAATTAATAAACGTCCAGAGGTCATCTTGGTGTCGTCTTCTCTTCCCTGGATCTATCAGCTAAGGATTTTACCCCATATGTGTTTTTTTGTTCAGTCATTTTAGGGTCTAAGGTGACTAGACCCCAAAAAAGAGTTCACCTGGTGGCAGCGAGCAAAACGGGACATTACATTTGGTGGCAGCGGTAGGATGGTCAGTGTGTGCCATGGTTCCTGCGTCAGCCTTGTCCGTTCGGCCTCTTACACGCTACCACGTTGTTAAGTTGGTCTGTTGAATTGCCAGACCCCTGAAATTGATCATACCTAGGGGTAAAACTGTGTAGTGGCCGGACCTGAGAGTTAAAGGCGGAATTTGAAAGCTACGCCAATGGAGTACTTTTTGGCTTACCCGGTAGAATTACCGCCTAAGATTTCTCTGGTCCGGGGTTCGATTCCCCGTGGGTACGACTAGAATTTAAATGGATCAATTTCTGGGTCTGACTTACTTGGGTGATTTGGATTTGGATTATTACATCACCAATTCCCAAAACTGTATAATTATCCAAGTTTATTTGAGACGAGACAAGACACATACAGGTGTTGGTGTTGAGTGTACCGGGTGTGGTAAAGGAGTTTGTACTACATACAACTTTATTACAGACGAGACAAGACACATACAGTAAGTGTTGGTGTTGATTGTACCGGGTGTGGTAAAGGAGTTTGTACTACATACAACTTTATTACAGACGAGACAAGACACATACAGTAAGTGTTGGTGTTGAGTGTACCGGGTGTGGTAAAGGAGTTTGTACTACAACTTTCACAACAAACATCTGTTGAAGTCAGGATTAAAAAAGCACAGGCAATGATAACACCTCAGTCAACGATAGGGATAGTACGAACCCAACACACACACACACACACACACACACACACACGTTTCCTGTCACTTACACATATATACAATTTCTCTCTCTCTCTCTCTCTCTCTCTCTCTCTCTCTCTCTCTCTCTCTCTCTCTCTCTCTAACAAATTTGTGGGTGAACAAAAATGTGCTAATTGATATGATAATGGAGTAACAAAAGAAAGCAAAACCATCCAGTGCCGCACCTACCGACGATAACAGTGAAAGCCCCGGACAGAATACCAATCCGGTAAACAGAAATAATATCTACAGTGAACCCACAAATTTAAGTGAAACAGTGATAAAAATAAGTGAAATGCTACAAATATTGTATGATCGAGTGACAGTGCTAGAAGCAAGCATCCCACGAGAGACAGACGCACCACGTGAGGCAGATACATCACGTGAGGCAGCCCCGACCTCTACCCGTGACCAAGACCAATAACACTAACAGGTCTTGTCAGCCAGTAGTACTGCGCAGCTGTAGTGACGTCATGGCGTGGTGGACTTCACCCCCATTTTCTCTCCTTTTCCCCCCCACAACCCCCCCAGCCTCTGCCCCCAATCACCTCACATGGTGACAGGTATGGGAGTGAGGTCGCCTACAGGCGGGCATACCGTGATCCCGTGACAAAGTTTTTTCTTCTTTCTCTGTTCAATATCCTGTCGGCTTTTATCGTTTTGTTCTAGTTATCATCAGATGAAATTACCCAGGTTAGGAAGCAATTATGAAAAATGAAAAAGGTTGTGAGAGGAGTAGTGTAATGAGAATGATCTAATGGTGATTAGGAGTTAAGTTTAAGATAACTATATGCCCTCACCATCCTTTCATCTCCCTTCCATTCATTGAACATTCATGCATACCATGTTTAAACACAATTAGCCTAAGTTGAACGTGCAAGTTAAATGTAAACTATAAAATTTGCAAACAAACTTGATATATTGCCATTTATTACAGTAGTGTCATGTATTGTCATACATCTCATTTCTTTGACTTGCATACTTTATTTGCTAGCTTTCTTTTGCTGCTACCCATTTCTCTGTTTAATATACGTATCCTGAAGAATACCCTACATCTAACATAAAACCTAATAACTTCTTCAGGGAGAGGTACATGATTGCTTATGTCAGCTGATCGACGAGTATGTCTGAGTGATTAGTGGACAGCTGGTTTGATTTATTCAACTCGAGATTTGTATTCAGTAATAAATTCACTATGGACTTCATTTGGAGCAACAAAACAAAGTTTTGCATGATATGCTTGATACAGCCATGTCAATGAAAGTTTGTGGAGTGAAACAAAATATGTACCAGTTTCAAAAAGGACTTATTGTGTGTTCCAAATCTTTGCCCAAACTATATGAAATGCTGAAAGAAAAATATGGCATTTCATATATACGCACACATAGGCTAAATCAGGATGTTATAGAACACTTGTTTTGCAGTCCAAGACAAATGGGAGGTACTTATGAACATCCATCACCTGGAGTGGAGGAAACGTGGTCTCTACGGAATAGATGGAGGAAATGTGGGGGTAGATGGGGATAGGTGATTGCCAGAAACTTCCCAAATACTGGACACCAAGTCTAATTTCATCCCTATTGTATGAAAAACCTGTTACAATTGCATTTCAATTCGAACAGTTAAGATGACTGCTAAGCTTTTCATTGTACTTTACCTTGACAAGGCCGCAATATAAAAAAAATAAACGTGGAGAAGTATAAGCATCAGCAACTCACTTGAGCAGTTACCAATTACTATTTTGTGTTTATTTTGGCTACATTGCAGTATGTCCGTGTGATTTTTCATTAAAAATTAAGCATTGTACTACACAAGGCCAAGAGATATATATCTTGGCCTTGGTACTACACACACACACACACAGATACACTCACAAAGAGAAAGAGATGGAAAGAGATCAGGATTCTGTATCGGTGGGGAAGACATGAAATTTTATGTTGCAACCCTTTCTTCTTACAGAAAGAATCTCACCCAAACACTGCACATGCAGTTGCATGGCATTTTCACACTGGGCACTTGATGGACACTATAGAGAGATGACCTGTATCACCTTTGACCTACTGTCAACCGACTAGAAAATGAGCCTGTTTATCACTGTTTGGCAACTTGTTCTGTGGTGTATCCTCGCCGTGACGTCATGCGCGAGCGGGACACATTTTTGCCCTTGTATGACAAGACCTGTTATTCTTATTGGTCTTGCCCGTGACCACCAGAACACTATCTCTAATCAGGTAAATGACATTAACACACGTCTTGAAAAACTCGAACAACAATTAACTGCCAACACAACCATCACTGTAAAACCAAAGAAAGATACATTACTACTTGGTGACATGAACCTAAAGAGTATGAAAGTGTCGGATTTTCATGCTAATTGTGAAATTAGAACTCTAGACGAAGCAAATATTGACCTATTAAAATGCTGGGTACATGAAAAGCTATCATGGGCACCACAAAAGTGTATTATCTACGGCGGTTTATTCGATGCCATTGAAAGTAGAGCCCCGTCGGATGTGATTGACAACCTCAGTGCATTAGTAAGTGAATTGAAACACAAAAAAGATAGCATGGAAATATTCATTTGTAAAGTTTCACCCAGCCCTAAATCAGACACCCTGCTGGCCAAAATTAATGAACTGAACGAACACATTCAGAAGTGGGCTGATGATAACGGTATCGTCATCATTAATACTGATCTATCATTCAGGCTTGGCGCAGGTGAAATATACGACGCCTGTTACAACATAGATAGCAAGCACGAAGGGCCTATACTTAATAGGACTGGATTGGTACGTCTCCTCAAAGCTATAACTTCACAACATCCGGCTCTAAACGAATGCATGAATTGGGAGAAGGTTAAGGAAAATTCAAACCTTATCAGAAAACCACGCGGGAACAACGTAGGAAAGCGACTGACCCCCACCCCCAACACTAGGGACTCTGGCGCCTGGCAGGTGGCGGGAAAACACGGGGCTCACCTGACTCGCCGTGACCTGACCCACGCTGACCCACTACCCAGCCCTGCCTCACCCCCAGCCCCACCCAGCATCACCCACACATATAAAAACAGGTGGGAGGTACTGGAGGAGCAGGACACCTCACGCCCTGATATACACGAGGTGAACAGAGGGCAGGATCAACCTGGACGTGACCTAAATCGTCCCCCTTCTCGCACACAAGTACACATCCCTCATTATTCCAATCGTGGTGCGCATCAGAGAGTGCAACATCGCAATCGTGGAGGTTGGCACAAACAGGAAAGTGATGGCGGGAATGAGCAACATGCTGCCCACAGTACCTGGCGCCGAGATGGTGGGCAGCGAGGCACACATACACGCACTCCACACTTCCGCCCGCAACCACGTGAACAATTTAGGCAGAACGAATGTGACTCATATGAAAGACAGCATGGTCATACAAATAAATACCCGAGGAAAGGAGGTTGCTTTAACTGTGGTGAATTTAATCACAGACAACTTAATTGTAGGTATGACCATAAAGTGAGATGTTCAAATTGCCAGAACCTAGGTCACATGAGCCGCCTGTGTAACAATTATAAATATTAGGGGTATGGCGAAGAAGACAGGGCCGTTAAGTTATACAAAATGGAAAGAGATTGTATCACAATAGAACACATTAACGCTCAGTCCCTTCAGGCCAACTTTGATGAAATTAACTCTACTATCATTAATAGAAATATTGATATACTGTGTGTGAGCGAAACCTGGCTACTTCCTGATACCCCAGAAAAATATGTACAAATTAATTACTACACAATATTTCGTGATGATAAGGGTCGTGGTGGTGGAGTTTGTATATATGTTAAAAACTCTCTACAGTGTAAAGATGTGACCACTAACCTTGATAAACCTGACGGCATAGAAGAAATATGGCTAACAGTACAGTGTAGGAAATTACCTTCAATTATTGTAGGTTGTATTTACCGCCACCCTAAAGCTCTGAATAACACCTTTAATTACCTTAATGACCTATTTAAAATCATGATTCTTCGTAATAAACCACTGTATTTATTAGGAGATATTAATGATGACCTGCTATCTTTAGGGAACAAACAGTAAAATAATATCCACTAACAAACTTCATCAAATTATTGACAAGCCAACGAGAGTCACTTCAAGCTCATCCACCTTACTGGATGTTATAATTATAAATAAGCCAGAAAGCATAGTCAATACTGATGTTATCCCCAAGATAGTAGGTGATCATGAACTAATTTCTGTTTTAATTGATATGAATAAGCCTAAACGTGTTACTGTATTCAAAACTTTCCGTGATATGACCATTTATGATGCTGATTTATTCTCTGACCTTCTACTAAATAAAGCTCCCACCCTTAACCAAATAATGATAACTGACGATGTAGATAAGCAAGTTGACATTTTTACTATTGTGTTTAACTCATGTCTTGATACTTGTGCTCCGATGGTCAATAAGCAAGTTAAGAAGCCTTTTGCCCCATGGATTAACGATGAGATTCGCTCCCATATGAGAGAGAGAGATAATTTACTTGTACTACTTAAAAAGAACAGATCTAATATAACTTTACAAGCACAGTATAAATCTAAAAATAAACAAGTAAGATCCATACGATATAAAGCAAAGACAGAGTATTACCATCAAAAGTTCAATGAGAATAAAGGGAACACAGCAGGGACTTGGAAAATTATTAACAACATTGTCCCAAACAATAAACCTAATATAAATCATGGTCACAGCAACATTCAACAGAGAACAGATGATTTTAACAAGTATTTTACTAGCATTGGAGAGAAAGCCTTTGAAAAGTCGAGGGAAGCCATGGGTGAATCAGATAATATTTTAACCCCAACTATAAGCCAAAATAACAACATTACCTCATTTAGACCCCAACCAGTCAGTCCTCAAGATATCATATTAACGATTAAACAAGTAAAGACCACAGGCTCTGCAGGAATTGACGGCATAACTTCAACATATATTAAAGATTCCCTCTTTGTCATTATCCCATATCTCACCTGTATCATAAATACATCCATTGTTAACTGGGAAAATTCCAAAACTATGGAAACAATCCATTGTAGTCCCCATCCATAAAAACGGACAGGGAAAATATTAATAATTATAGGCCCATTTCTCTCCTGCCAACTATATCTAAGATTTTAGAAAGAATCGTGTGTAATCAATTAAAGCTGTTCCTCGAATCAAATGATATCCTATCCCATAGCCAGCATGGATTTCGTCACAAACTATCCACTGAGACAGCCTTAACCATGCTAACTAACCAAATGTATAATAATATGGACAAAAAACATATATCATTGCTAACTTTATGTGACTTGTCCAAAGCCTTCGACAGCATTAACCACTCATTTCTATTAAATAAACTCACTCATAATAACATCGATAGATTTTGGTTCGAAAATTATCTAAATGACAGGACCTAATTAGTACGCATTGACAACATTCTCTCTTCTTCATCTAAAATAAATTATGGAGTTCCTCAAGGATCTATTCTGGGGCCAATTCTTTTTAATTTGTTTGTTAATGACTCGAAGGCCAATATTAACAACTGCCTTCTTATCCAGTATGCCGATGACACTCAGTTGTTACACAGTGGATTTATAAATGAGTTAGGTGACTTAATTAAAAGAACAGAAAACACCCTAACTCAAGCTAAGAAATACCTCAGTAAAAACGGTCTGATGCTTAATGATACCAAAACTCAATGTATATTTATAGGATCCAGACAACTTGTAAATAAGATACCAGAAGACACTGTAATTCATCTTAACAACTGTAATATTATACCTAGTAAACATGTGAAAAACCTTGGTGTGTTTATCGACTGTACGATGACATTCGATAAACACATCAATGAAATTACTAAAAAGGTTATGGGGACCTTATTATACATAAATAGAGTTAGAGATAATTTTAACATTGATACTAGGAAAATTGTTATAGAATCTCTAGTCTTCTCTGTCTTGTGCTACTGCCTTGTTATCTATGGCAAAACTAATCAAACTTTCTTGCATAATGTACAGAAGTTACAGAATTTTGCTTCAAAAGTAGTTGTAGGTGCAAGAAAATATGACCACGTTACGCCCATACTCCAACAACTAGAATAGTTAACAGTATCAAAAAAGTTTACATATGACATAGCTGTAAATATATTTAAACTTCAAAACAATTTCTATCCTAACTGGTCCGATAAACTCCCGACCATAAACGATATCTCAAGCAGTAGCACAAGGCAGAGGAACGATCTTTATGTTCCTAGATCTAGGCTAGACTGTGGGGCACTATCTATGAGTGTACAGCTCCGGACAGATCAAGGGTCCACACTTCTTCCACCAGCGACTTGGTTTCTGCCTCATCTGATCTGGTAACAGTTGCAGGTGGAGGGAGGGGGGATGTTAGTGGGAGAGGAGGAGAGAAATGTGGGCGGAGCTATATAGGAGGGTAACGAATAATCTGGCAGAGAAGAAGTGTGTCAGGAGGAATGAATGAAGCATACACAGTGAACGGTATCGAATCACCAATAGTTTAAAGCAGGGTTCTTCAAACTTTTTCAGTCGTGACCGAGTTTTTACTATGACATCATTCTCGCGACCCATACAGAAAGATATTTTACAAATGATCAGAATTATCAACCAAAGAAAATACAAGGCCAGAAACTGAAACGTAATATTTATGATTAAAAGGCATTCTAACCAGAATTATAAACACTGCCTCACCTACCCCTCCCTCTCTCTCTCTCACTCTCTCTCAAGAAGGCTAATATTTGTGCAATGATTTTGTTTTATTGATAATTAAATATATGAATATTCGATTATAAAAATATGTTAGGTGGATTCATATATGAACTTCATATTTATTTTATTGTCACGAAGATTATTATTCTATTTTATTCATGTATTTATTTTTGTGAGCCTGCGACCCACTTTGGAGGAATTCGGGACCCGTAATTTGAAGAACCCGGGTTTAAAGAAGTGCATACTGCATTAACGTAGGTGGATATAGAAGAGAAGAAATGTGATGATTTGAGGCGAGGGTGAGGGGGAAGAGGGTAAGAAAAATGAAGTTGAAAAGTAATAACAAACAAATATAATTAGAATATCTGTTACATTATATCCTTTAAATAAAGGAACTGTCTTTTGTTCACCATCGTAGTGGGATAGACTATTGAATATATATTATCCTTTGGATATTAGACAGCTATCCCTGTATTCCTTTTATCTTTCGTGCTTGCCCCGTAGGGGGGTATTGCCTGTAATGATGTGGGCAATACTTTAAGGGTTTTGGCGCCCCTTCGGCCCCAACCACTAGCTTACATTTCTTCAACTGTCCCTCCTTTCTTCCTATTTCATTCTTGCTTGCTGTCACACCTCTCTATCACCTTTTCCTGGTGCTGTTTGACCTCGCTGTTGCGCCACCTAATATCAATCAAATCCCTCGTGCTTGTAGTCCACCCTATTTATCACCTTCTCCCAAGCCCAGCTGTTTTGTTTTCTTTTTCGGCAGAAGACGGTTTAATTTTCTAACTTTTTTAATAATCATATTTGTCAACAAATTCATTAAGCTATTTACCAGGATTTTTACTTCTAAATATGCATTTCCTTAAAAATAATCGATGTTAAACTTAAATAGGCGCCGCTATATGGCGTTTTCAATAAACTTGGTCTAATTTTATGCATAGGCTATAATTATATATTACAGTATCTCTTAAGTAACTGGCAACCTTACACATCCTCCCTACTGTCTTATCCCTCTCTCGCTTGTCCTTCCCTCCTTTCTTACCGTTCATCTTTTCTTTCTCATATTTTTAATCATCTCATTCATTCATAAAAAGTTTTAAGGCCTTTCTCCCTTATCACTTATAGTCCAATTATATGATTCGAAAAACTATGTCTGAGATTATGTTGTAGATCGCATTTTGGTTCTCAATATGTAGAGGTTGATTGATTGATTGATATTAGGCGCCGCAACAGCGAGGACATATAGCGCCAGAAAACGGTGATAGAGATGTGAGACAGCAAGAAGGAAGGAAATAGAAAGAAAAGAGTGGTAGTTGAAAAACTAAAAGCTAGTGGCTGGGGCCGAAGGGGCGCCAAAACCCTTAAAGTATTTTCCACATCACTGATGCAGGCAATACCTCCCTACGGGGTCAATATGTAGAGAATTTAGAAAACAACTAGTGATTTATGGGGAAAGATATATGAATTATTTAGAATTAAAGTGTTGGCAGATACGCATTATTATCCCAGCCACAGCATTTCGCCTTCATAAAACTGAAGGACTATAGGTTTCATGCATTGCCATTTGCTAGTTTGTTGCTAGTCAGAATGTTAACTTGTTAAACCCATTTGCAGGAAAGAGAAATATATTATATCTTTCTTTTTAAGTTACTTATAGGTATTTTTTATTAAAATCTGTTTCGATATACATTACCTTACTTTTATCTAGTTCCAGCATTACTGCTAAGAACACCATATGACACAATAAGGACCACAAGGACAGTAATGGTGATCAACGTGATGCTTATGTATCTCTCTATAGGTTACTGAACACAGTGTTTTATCCTCAACTTCAGAATTATGTTCTCAGCATCACAATGATAGGCAAAAATAATAAAAACAATATAAAGAAATTATCTTTTATTATACGACAAATATTTAACTGCCTCGGTGCTACTGTCTCATATATATATATATATATATATATATATATATATATATATATATATATATATATATATATATATATATATATATATATATATATATATATATATATATATATATATATATATATATATATATATCAGAGGACACTGCCTGCTAGAATGGCAACCTATCACGCGGAAGACCACCACGTTGCACTACACACCACAGAAGCCAATGCACAGACCTTGATGTCAGCGAGAGGACTATCAGAAGAGTGTTGCACGAAGCTGGGGTGCATCACAGGAACCCAGCAAACATTGAATTTCTAACTGACCAACATCGCGAAGGAAGGTTACGGTTTGCCCAACAATATGTTGACAAGCAAGAGGATTTTTGGAAGAGAGTGATCTGGACGGATGAGAAAACCTTCTCACATTCGTGTAACGGAAGGCATCACTGCTGGAGTAGGAATAATACTCGGTGACTATAAATTTACTCTGAATTATCTTAATAACTGTTTTATTGATGTTGCTGACATTGTAACGATAATGGTTGTCTCCTGCAGTAATTATTAATATAATCTTATGGTCACGTATAACTAAATAGTTTATAGAAACAAAAACCTCAGAATTTATAGTCACCGAGTATCATTCCTCCTCAAGGAGTGACGCCTTCTTTTACATGAATGTGAGAAGGGTTTCTCATCCGTCCAGAACAATCTCTTCCATATATATATATATATATATATATATATATATATATATATATATATATATATATATATATATATATATATATATATATATATGAGACAGTAGCACCGAGGCAGTTAAATATTTGTCGTATAATAAAAGATAATTTCTTTATATTGTTTTTATTATTTTTGCCTATCATTGTGATGCTGAGAACATAATTCTGAAGTTGAGGATAAAACACTGTGTTCAGTAACCTATAGAGAGATACATAAGCATCACGTTGATCACCATTACTGTCCTTGTGGTCCTTATTGTGTCATATGGTGTTCTTAGCAGTAATGCTGGAACTAGATAAAAGTAAGGTAATGTATATCGAAACAGATTTTAATAAAAAATACCTATAAGTAACTTAAAAAGAAAGATATAATATATTTCTCTTTCCTGCAAATGGGTTTAACAAGTTAACATTCTGACTAGCAACAAACTAGCAAATGGCAATGCATGAAACCTATAGTCCTTCAGTTTTATGAAGGCGAAATGCTGTGGCTGGGATAATAATGCGTATCTGCCAACACTTTAATTCTAAATAATTCATATATCTTTCCCCATAAATCTCTAGTTGTTTTCTAAATTCTCTACATATTGACCCTATAGGAGGGTATTGCCTGCATTAGTGATGTGGAAAATACTTTAAGGGTTTTGGCGCCCCTTCGGCCCCAGCCACTAGCTTTTAGTTTTTCAACTACCACTCTTTTCTTTCTATTTCCTTCCTTCTTGCTGTCTCACATCTCTATCACCGTTTTCTGGCGCTATATGTCCTCGCTGTTGCGGCGCCTAATATCAATCAATCAATCAACCTCTACATATTGAGAACCAAAATGCGATCTACAACACAATCTCAGCTGCAGTTTTTCGAATCATATAATTGGACTATAAGTGATAAGGGAGAAAGGCCTTAAAACTTTTTAAGAACGAATGAGAAGGTTAGAAATATGAGAAAAGATAAACGGTAAGAAAGGAGGGAAGGACAAGCGAGAGAGGGATAAGACAGTAGGGAGGATGTGTAAGGTTGCCAGTTACTTGAGAGATACTGTAATATATAATTATAGCCTATGGATAAAATTAGACCAAGTTTATTGAAAACGCCATATAGCGGCGCCTATTTAAGTTTAACATCAATTATTTTTAAGGAAATGCATGTTTAGAAGAAAAAATCCTGGTAAATAGCTTAATGAATTTGTTGACAAATATGATTATTAAAAAAGTTAGAAAATTAAACCGTCTTCTGCCGAAAAAGAAAACAAAACAGCTGGGCTTGGGAGAAGGTGATAAATAGGGTGGACTACAAGCACGAGGGATTTGATTGATATTAGGTGGCGCAACAGCGAGGTCAAACAGCACCAGGAAAAGGTAATAGAGAGGTGTGACAGCAAGCAAGAAGGAAATAGGAAGAAAGGAGGGACAGTTGAAGAAATGTAAGCTAGTGGCTGGGGCCGAAGGGGCGCCAAAACCCTTAAAGTATTGCCCACATCATTACAGGCAATACCCCCCTACGGGGCAAGCACGAGGGATAAAAGGAATACAGGGATAGCTGTCTAATATCCAAAGGATAATATATATTCAGTAGTCTATCCCACTACGATGGTGAACAAAAGACAGTGCCTTTATTTAAAGGATATAATGTAACAGATATTCTAATTATATTTGTTTGTTATTACTTTTCAACTTCATTTTTCTTACCCTCTTCCCCCTCACCCTCGCCTCAAATCATCACATTTCTTCTCTTCTATATCCACCTACGTTAATGCAGTATGCACTTCTTTAAACCCGGGTTCTTCAAATTACGGGTCCCGAATTCCTCCAAACTGGGTCGCAGGCTCACAAAAATAAATACATGAATAAAATAGAATAATAATCTTCGTGACAATAAAATAAATATGAAGTTCATACATGAATCAACCTAACATATTTTTATAATCGAATATTCATATATTTAATTATCAATAAAACAAAATCATTGCACAAATATTAGCCTTCTTGAGAGAGAATGAGAGAGAGAGAGATGGAGGGGTATGTGAGGCAGTGTTTATAATTCTGGTTAGAATTCCTTTTAATCATAAATATTACGTTTCAGTTTCTGGCCTTGTATTTTCTTTGGTTGATAATTCTGATAATTTGTAAAATATCTTTCTGTATGGGTCGCGAGAATGATGTCATAGTAAAAACTGGGTCACGACTGAAAAAGTTTGAATAACCCTGCTTTAAACTATTGGTGATTCGATACCGTTCACAGTGTATGCTTCAGTCATTCCTCCTGACACACTTCTTCTCTACCTGATCATTCGTTACCCTCCTATATAGCTCCGCCCACATTTCTCTCCTCCTCTCCCACTAACATCCCCCCTCCCTCCACCTGCAACTGTTACCAGATCCTACGAGGCACAAATCAAGTCGCTGATGGATGGGGTGTGGACTCTTAATCTGTCCGGAGCTGTACATGGCCCAAAGGTATGGAACACACTACCCAATAATATAACAGAATCAAGTAGCCTGTATACCTTTAAGAAACAATTTAAAAATTACCTTTTAGAGGCCAATTCTTAAGTATCTTTAATTCTGATGTCACTGCATCCATATATCATGTAAATATGTATATACTTCATTATAATTATGTTACATAATATTTTTATATGTAAGAAAAGCCATTGTATTTAATGGAAATAATAAAAATCTGAATCTGAATCTCTGTTCCATTAGATCATAGTCCTCTTTCCTCTCTCAGTCTTTTTATTTCTGCCTTCACTCAATAGAATTTTTCCCATCCAAGGTAATTTTTACTCTTTTCTCTCTGCCTGTCTGTCTGTCTGTCTGGTCTCCATCTACCCCTGCCTGCCTCTCTCTGTCTGTCTCTAATTTTTATCTCTTCTGTCGAAATCCATTCTCTGCCTTGTGGTTTTCTTCTTTCCCGGGTGAATGTACTTATGTCACACACACACACACACACACACATTATGACAACAATAGATGAGGTTTGAAGAGGAGGAGGAAGCATCACCATGTGTCGTCCTCACCACCATCACTCTCTCTCTCTCTCTCTCTCTCTCTCTCTCTCTCTCTCTCTCTCATCTTGATAATGTACAGCTCCGGACAGATCAATGGTCCACACCCCATCCATCAGCGACTTGGTTTGTGCCTCGTCGGATCTGGTAACAGTTGCAGGTGGAGGGAGGGGGGATGTTAGTGGGAGAGGAGGAGAGAAATGTGGGTGGAGCTATATAGGAGGGTAACGAATGATCAGGTAGAGAGACGTGTGTCAGGAGGAATGAATGAAGCATACACTGTGAACGGTATCGAATCACCAATAGTATAAAGCAGGGTTCTTCAAACTTTTTCAGTCGTGACCCAGTTTTTACTATGACATCATTCTCGCTACCCATACAGAAAGATCTTTTACAAATGATCAGAATTATCAACCAAAGAAAATACAAGGCCAGAAACTGAAACGTAATATTTATGATTAAAAGGAATTCTAACCAGAATTATAAACACTGCATCACCTACCCCTCCCTCTCTCTCTCTCATTCTCTCTCAAGAAGGCTAATATTTGTGCAATGATTTTGTGTTTTGATAATTAAATATATGAATATTCGATTATAAAAATATGTTAGGTTGATTCACGTATAAACTTCATATTTATTTTATTGTCACGAACATTATTATTCTATTTTATTCATGTATTTATATTTGTGAGCCTGCGACCCAGTTTGGAGGAATTCGGGACCCGTAGTTTGAAGAATCCGGGTTTAAAGAAGTGCATACTGCATTAACGTAGGTGGAAATAGGAGAGAAGAAATGTGATGATTTGAGGCGAGGGTGAGGGGGAAGAGGGTAAGAAAAATGAAGGTGATTAGTTGAAAAGTAATAATAAACAATTATAATTAGAATATCTGTTACATTATATCCTTTAAATAAAGGCACTGTCTTTTGTTCACCATCATAGTGGGATAGACTACTGAATATATATTATCCTTTGGATATTAGACAGCTATCCCTGTATTCCTTTTATCCCTTGTGCTTGCCCCGCAGGGGGGTATTGCCTGTAATGATGTGGGCAATACTTTAAGGGTTTTGGCGCCCCTTCGGCCCCCGCCACTAGCTTATATTACTTCAACTGTCCCTCCTTTCTTCCTATTTCATTCTTGCTTGCTGTCACACCTCTCTATCACCTTTTCCTGGTGCTAAATGAACTCGCTGTTACGCCACCTAATATCAATCAAATCCCTCGTTCATGTAGTCCACCCTATTTATCACCTTCTCCCAAGCCCAGCTGTTTTGTTTTCTTTTTCGGCAGAAGACGGTTTAATTTTCTAACTTTTTTAATAATCATATTTGTAAACAAATTCATTAAGCTATTTACCAGGATTTTTACTTCTAAATATGCATTTCCTTAAAAATAATCGATGTTAAACTTAAATAGGCGCCGCTATATGGCGTTTTCAATAAACTTGGTCTAATTTTATGCATAGGCTATAATTATATATTACAGTATCTCTCAAGTAACTGGCAACCTTACACATCCTCCCTACTGTCTTATCCCTCTCTCCCTTGCCCTTTCCTCCTTTCTTACCGTTTATCTTTTCTTTCTCATAATTTTAACCTTCTCATTCGTTCTTAAAAAGTTTTAATGACATAGGCCTTTCTCCCTTATCACTTATAGTCCAATTATATGATTCGAAAAACTACGGCTGAGATTATGTTGTAGATCGCATTTTGGTTCTCAATATATAGAGGTTGATTCATTGATTGATATTAGGCGCCGCAACAGCGAGGTCATATAGCACCAGAAAACGGTGATAGAGAGGCGAGACAGCAAGAAGGAAGGAAATAGAAAGAAAAGAGTGGTAGTTGAAAAACTAAAAGCTAGTGGCTGGGGCCGAAAGGGCGCCAAAACCCTTAAAGTATTTCCCACATCACTAATGCAGGCAATACCCCCCTACGGGGTCAATATGTAGAGAATTTAGAAAACAACTAGAGATTTATGGGGAAAGATATATGAATTATTTAGAATTAAAGTGTTGGCAGATACGCATTATTATTCCAGCCACAGCATTTCGCCTTAGATAAAAAATAAAATATATAAATAATTTAGGTTAAAAAGTGGATATTTTTATGATATATTTTTGCTTTTCCTCCTTCTTGGACTTCTTGAACTGAACTTCTAAGTCCTTGGCAGTAAACTTAAAGTTGAAAAGATGCTCTGTGAAAAATTTGAGTCTATCTAAAGTCCATTTGAATCCTTAAAAGTCCAAAAACATAAACGAATTTGTGGAAAAATGAGAAAAGAAGACGACGACGACAAGGTTTTTATATGGGCGAAATGACTGCATAATGTGGGCGAAATGACTGCATTATGTGGGCGAAATGACTCCTAATGTGGGCGAAATGACTCCATAATGTGGGCGAATTGACTCCATAATGTGGGCGAATTGACTCCATAATGTGGGCGAATTCACTGCATAATGTGGGCGAAATGACGTGTGGGCGAAATGACTCCATAATGTGGGCGAATTGACTCCATAATGTGGGCGAAATGACTCCATAATGTGGGCGAATTGACTCCATAATGTGGGCGAATTGACTCCATAATGTGGGCGAAATGACTCCATAATGTGGGCGAAATGACTCCATAATGTGGGCGAATTGACTCCATAATGTGGGCGAATTGACTCCATAATGTGGGCGAATTGACTCCATAATGTGGGCGAATTGACTCCATAATGTGGGCGAATTGACTCCATAATGTGGGCGAATTGACTCCATAATGTGGGCGAATTGACTCCATAATGTGGGCGAAATGACTCCATAATGTGGGCGAATTGACTCCATAATGTGGGCGAAATGACTCCATAATGTGGGCGAATTGACTCCATAATGTGGGCGAATTGACTCCATAATGTGGGCGAATTGACTCCATAATGTGGGCGAATTGACTCCATAATGTGGGCGAAATGACTCCATAATGTGGGCGAATTGACTCCATAATGTGGGCGAATTGACTCCATAATGTGGGCGAATTGACTCCATAATGTGGGCGAATTGACTCCATAATGTGGGCGAATTCACTGCATAATGTGGGCGAAATGACGTGTGGGCGAAATGACTCCATAATGTGGGCGAATTGACTCCATAATGTGGGCGAAATGACTCCATAATGTGGGCGAATTGACTCCATAATGTGGGCGAATTGACTCCATTATGTGGGCGAATTGACTCCATAATGTGGGCGAATTGACTCCATAATGTGGGCGAATTGACTCCATAATGTGGGCGAAATGACCTATGGGCGAAATGACCTGTGGGCGAAATGAGTCCATAGTGTAGGCGAAATTACCTGTGGGCGAAATGACCTGTGGGCGAAATGACTCCATAGTGTAGGCAAAATGACCTGTGGGCGAAATGACCTGTGGGCGAAATGAGTCCATAATGTGGGCGAAATGACCTATGGGCGAAATGACCTGTGGGCGAAATGAGTCCATAATGTGGGCGAAATTACCTATGGGCGAAATGACTCTTTAGTGTGAGCGAAATGACCTGTGGGCGAAATGACTCCATAGTGTGGGCGAAATGACCTGTGGGCGAAATGACTCCATAGTGTAGGCGAAATGACCTGTGGGCGAAATTACCTGTGGGCGAAATGACTCCATAGTGTGGGCGAAATGACCTGTCGGCGAAATGACTTGTGGGCGAAATGACTCCATAGTGTGAGCGAAACTACATGTGGGCGAAATGACTCCATAGTGTGGGCAAAATGACCTGTGGGCAAAATGAGTCCATAGTGTGGGCGAAATGACCTGTGGGCGAAATGACATGTGGGTGAAATGACCTGTTAGCGAAATGACTCCATAGTGTGGGGAAAATGACCTGTGGGCGAAATGACTCCATAGTGTGGGCGAAATGACCTGTGCGCGAAATGACTCCATAGTGTGGGCGAAATGACCTGTGGGCGAAATGACTCCATAGTGTGGGCAAAATGACCTGTGGGCGAAATGAGTCCATAGTGTGGGCGAAATGACCTGTGGGCGAAATGACCTGTGGGCGAAATGACATGTGGGTGAAATGACCTGTTAGCGAAATGACTCCATAGTGTGGGCAAAATGACCTGTGGGCGAAATGACTCCATAGTGTGGGCGAAATGACCTGTGCGCGAAATGACCTGTGTGCGAAATGACTCCATAGTGTGGGCGAAATGACCTGTAGGCGAAATGGCATGTGGACGAAATGACCTGTGGGCGAAATGACCTTTGGGCGAAATGACCTGTGGGTGAAATGACTCCATAGTGTTTGCGAAATGACTCCTTAGTGTGGGCAAAATGACCTGTGGGCGAAATGACTTCTTAGTGTGGGCAAAATAACCTGTAGGCGAAATGACCTGTGTTTGAAATGACTCCAGTGTGGGCAAAATGACCTGTGGGCGAAATGACTCCATAGTGTGGGTGAAATGACCTGTGGGCGAAATGAATCCATCGTGTGGGCGAAATGACCTGTGGGCGAAATGACTCCATAGTGTGGGCGAAATGACCTGTGGGTGAAATGACCTGTGAGCGAAATGAAATATATATAGATATATATATATATATATATATATATATATATATATATATATATATATATATATATATATATATATATATATATATATATATATATATATATATATATATATATATATATATATATATATATATATATATATAACTGCACCGAGGCAGTTGAATATTTGTCGTATAATAAAAGATAATTTCTTTATATTGTTTTTATTATTTTTGCCTATCATTGTGATGCTGAGAACATTATTCTGAAGTTGAGCATAAAACACTGTGTTCAGTAACCTATAGAGAGATACATGAGCATCACTTTGATCACCATTACTGTCCTTGTGGTCCTTATTGTGTCATATGGTGTTCTACGCAGTAATGCTGGAACTAGATAAAAGTAAGGTAATGTATATCGAAACAGATTTTAATAAAAAATACCTATAAGTAACTTGAAAAGAAAGATATAATATATTTCTCTTTCCTGTAAATGGGTTTAACAAGTTAACATTCTGACTAGCAACAAACTAGCAAATGGCAATGCATGAAACCTATAGTCCTTCAGTTTTATGAAGGCGAAATGCTGTGGCTGGGATAATAATGCGTATCTGCCAACACTTTAATTCTAAATAATTCATATATCTTTCCCCATAAATCTCTAGTTGTTTTCTAAATTCTCTACATATTGACCCTATAGGAGGGTATTGCCTGCATTAGTGATGTGGGAAATACTTTAAGGGTTTTGGCGCCCCTTCGGCCCCAGCCACTAGCCTTTAGTTTTTCAACTACCACTCTTTTCTTTCTATTTCCTTCCTTCTTGCTGTCTCGCCTCTCTATCACCGTTTTCTGGCGCTATATGACCTCGCTGTTGCGGCGCCTAATATCAATCAATCAATCAACCTCTACATATTGAGAACCAAAATGCGATCTACAACATAATTTCAGCCGTAGTTTTTCGAATCATATAATTGGACTATAAGTGATAAGGGAGAAAGGCCTATGTCATTAAAACTTTTTAAGAACGAATGAGAAGGTTAGAAATATGAGAAAGAAAAGATAAACGGTAAGAAAGGAGGAAAGGGCAAGGGAGAGAGGGATAAGACAGTAGGGAGGATGTGTAAGGTTGCCAGTTACTTGAGAGATACTGTAATATATATAGCCTATGCATGAAATTAGACCAAGTTTATTGAAAACGCCATATAGCGGCGCCTATTTAAGTTTAACATCTATTATTTTTAAGGAAATGCATATTTAGAAGTAAAAATCCTGGTAAATAGCTTAATGAATTTGTTTACAAATATGATTATTAAAAAAGTTAGAAAATTAAACCGTCTTTGCCGAAAAAGAAAACAAAACAGCTGGGCTTGGGAGAAGGTGATAAATAGGGTGGACTACATGAACGAGGGATTTGATTGATATTAGGTGGCGTAACAGCGAGGTCATTTAGCACCAGGAAAAGGTGATAGAAAGGTGTGACAGCAAGCAAGAATGAAATAGGAAGAAAGGAGGGACAGTTGAAGAAATATAAGCTAGTGGCGGGGGCCGAAGGGGCGCCAAAACCCTTAAAGTATTGCCCACATCATTACAGGCAATACCCCCCTGCGGGGCAAGCACAAGGGATAAAAGGAATACAGGGATAGCTGTCTAATATCCAAAGGATAATATATATTCAGTAGTCTATCCCACTACGATGGTGAACTAAAGACAGTGCCTTTATTTAAAGGATATAATGTAACAGATATTCTAATTATATTTGTTTATTATTACTTTTCAACTAATCACCTTCATTTTTCTTACCCTCTTCCCCCTCACCCTCGCCTCAAATCATCACATTTCTTCTCTCCTATTTCCACCTACGTTAATGCAGTATGCACTTCTTTAAACCCGGATTCTTCAAACTACGGGTCCCGAATTCCTCCAAACTGGGTCGCAGGCTCACAAAAATAAATACATGAATAAAATAGAATAATAATGTTCGTGACAATACAATAAATATGAAGTTCATACGTGAATCCACCTAACATATTTTTATAATCGAATATTCATATATTTAATTATCAAAACACAAAATCATTGCACAAATATTAGCCTTCTTGAGAGAGAATGAGAGAGAGAGAGGGAGGGGTAGGTGAGGCAGTGTTTATAATTCTGGTTAGAATGCCTTTTAATCATAAATATTACGTTTCAGTTTCTGGCCTTGTATTTTCTTTGGTTGATAATTCTGATCATTTGTAAAAGATCTTTCTGTATGGGTCGCGAGAATGATGTCATAGTAAAAACTGGGTCACGACTGAAAAAGTATAAAGAACCCTGCTTTATACTATTGGTGATTCGATACCGTTCACAGAGTATGCTTCATTCATTCCTCCTGACACACGTCTCTCTACCTGATCATTCGTTACCCTCCTATATAGCTCCGCCCACATTTCTCTCCTCCTCTCCCACTAACATCCCCCCTCCCTCCACCTGCAACTGTTACCAGATCCGACAAAGCCCAAACCAAGTCGCTGATGGATGGGGTGTGGACCATTGATCTGTCCGGAGCTGTACCAACTTTGTTGGGAGGCTGTTTCATCATGCAAAATTATTTATTTAATGACTACATTTACATAGAGTTATAAAGATTATGTTTTTAAAAAGAATTGGGAGTAATAATCAGTAAATACCATAATTATAAGAAGAATGAGATACAGTAGTGTATTTCGTGGCATAGGTTAGTTAGTGGCACCAAAAGCCTTCCATTTCGACCAGTACAGTTGACCTTCACATAAACCCTAGATCACCCTGATGTGTAATGTAAAACCCACGGTACTTAGCGCTATGGAGCAACGGATAGTGTGTTCGTGTATGGGACCATGTGGCTTCTAATCCCTCCTGACTATGCCACGAAACCAGCTCCTTCAATGTACAGTATAGTAGGTGTGTGTTTCGTGGCATTATTTGAAGGACTCACTAACCTCCAATTTTCTGACTACATCACGGGGTCTTCAATGCCCGGGGTAAGAGGATTGCAGTGAGATATTTCACTTTTCCTCTCTTAGTATTCCCTCGATACGGTATATATCTATATACATAAAGCCAAGATTCTGTCTGTGTGTGTGTGTGTGTGTGTGTGTGTGTGTGTGTGTGTGTGTCCGCGATGCACGCCTAAACCGTCCAACTTTGTGTCCTCAAAATTTGCATGTAGGTGAGTCTTGATCCCCTTCAGGTTTAGAGGGGGTCATACAACGAAACCACATATAACGAAACGTGCTAGCGAAATAATAATAAATTACAGGGGAAAAAATCTACGGAATCACCATACCACTGTTCAGCCTTCCGCAAAAACACGGTCAATTTTAAACTTTCATTTAGGTAAATTTTTTCTTACAGATTTGTAGAGCTTGATTTTACACACCAGAATCTGTAAACTAAAGTGTCCTAGGTCCACTGGCTTGCGTACTGCAGCGCCATGAGTAATAAAGTTGTTACCCCTAAAACCCCCCTAAAAATGAGAGCGTAAATATGACGAGTTAACCATTCCCCTCTCACGCCACTCAAACTATTTTAGGCTACAGCACGGATATTATTCGATTTGTTTATGCGTTTTCTCACTAAGTATATTGTCGTTCACGATTTATTTTACTTTTGTCAAATTGATTTTCATTATTCCCATATTTATTTTAATCAACAGCTCATGAACATATTTTAGCACGGATACTATTCGATTTGTTTATGCGTTATCTCAGTAAGTATATTGTCGTTCACGATTTATTTTACCTATTATTAAACGTATTATTAAATTTTATGCATTTTTATGATTGATTCCATTGTCATATCGATTCTCAGTATTGTCATATAGAATTTCACTTTGGTCAAATTGATTTTCATTATTGCCATATTTATTTTCACGATTTATTTTACTTTTGTCACATTTATTTTCATTATTGCCATATTTATTTTCACATACAACGAAACCACAAATAACGAAACGTGGAAGCTATCCTAGCTCCAAAGAATGAAGCTGTCAACAACATCAACCAAAAACTTCTGGATGCTCAGCCTGGCAGGTCAATGAAGTACAAATCAGTTGATACAGTGCCCGACGATGATCAAGTGGTCAACTACCCAGCAGAATTCCTGAACAGTCTAGATCCACCAGGGATGCCACCTCACAATTTGGAACTGAAGTTGGGATGTCCGATAATGCTTCTTAGAAACCTGAACCCACCAAAACTTTGCAATGGCACAAGATTAAGAGTTAAAACAATGATGCCACGTCTGGTGGAGGCCACAATCCTGACTGGCAAAGGTAAAGGCGAAGATGTCTTCATTCCAAAAATCCCTCTGAGGCCCTCAGATTGTCCAATTCAGTTCCAACGTCTCCAATTCCCTATTCGTCTAAGCTATGCCATGACAATCAACAAAAGCCAAGGACAGTCCCTGAAAGTAGTTGGCCTCAACCTTAAGGACCAGGTCTTCTCCCACGGTCAACTCTATGTGGGCTGCAGTCGAGTCGCCGATGAGAAGAATCTCTACGTGATGTCGTCAACCGGAGTCGTGAAAAATGTCGTTTACCAGGAGGCACTTCAGTAAAATGCTTAGTGACGCTATTAATAGAAAAAGAAGGAAATATTATTAATTATGCTAATATTAGAATGATGGAGTTATTGAATGAGGGAGAAAGATTGATATAATAAACATTTAAAAACGACTAATACCTCCAATTATTCACCCACCCACCTCTATTACTATTCATCCATCCATCCATTTATTTTATCTAACCACTAAACCATCCCTCCCTCTCCCCCTTCCTTCCCTCCTTCCCTTCCTTCTATCCACCCACCGCCCGATCTGCTCCAAACCGCCCGAAGGGCGGTGGAAGGGCGGCCGCAGGCCGCCAGCCCTCCGCAGGAGCTAGCGGCTCCTAGCCGCCCGAAGGGCGGCGGAGCAGCTAGTAATAGTATATAGCCTATGTGTTGTTGAGTTATTGTTAGTCAAGGGTTTTGTTTGGTTTCCATTTGAATAACTCCAAAGAATCGTATATTTTAAACTGAATAAAAGGTCACAGTTGCTGATTCCCCCCCCCCTACCTCACACACACACACACACACACACTCTCTCTCTCTCTCTCTCTCTCTGCAGACACAGTTCTGTAATTTGGTTTGCTTGCTGTTATTAGTGGTTGGTAGAAGGTGGTGAGGAGGGAGGAGGGAAGGAAGGGAGTAAAGGAGGGAAGGGGGTATAAGCAGGAGGAAGAGGAGGGAAGGAAAGAGGGAGGAGGCAGAGACGAAGGAGGGAAGGAAGGGAGTAAAGGAGGGAAGGGGGAATAAGCAGGAGGAGGAGGGAGGAAGGAAAGAAGGAAGGGAGTAGGCCTAAAGAGGAAAGTGGAATAGGTAGAAAGAGGAGGGAGGGAAAGAGAGGTAAGTATAGGAGAAGAGAGGAATAAAGGGGAGATAAGGGAACTGGAAGGTAGTCACATTATAGGAATTTATACACACCCAGGGAACAGATTAATATTTCTTAAGGGGGAAATTTTGTGTTGGTAAATCTGGAGCAACTGAATCCTCCAAACTATTCCAAGCAACAAAACACCATTATTTTTGTTCATCTGGTCCTGTTTCCTGATATACCATGGAGGAATCAAGGCACTCCAATGTAACAAAAGTGAATTACCACCTTAATTAAATAACTGAGTATATTGCTAATAGTGAACCCGATGTGTGATCTAGATAAATTGAACTACGAATACCATAATTATGATCCAGGATTTCAAATAGCCCTTCCAATAACAGGGAGAGATTTGTTGATATAATGTTACCCCTTCCCTATTGTTAATTGTGTGATTTTGATGATTTTGGTCATGAGAGAGAGAGAGAGATTAAATTATATTACGTCATGGAGAGAGAGAGAGAGAGAGAGAGAGAGAGAGAGAGAGAGAGAGAGAGAGAGAGAGAGAGAAACACGACTTGTTTAAACACGGATGACCCTCCTCCTCCCACTCTTCTTCCTCCTCCTCCTCCCACTACCACTCTTCCTCCTCCCACTACCACTCTTCCTCCTCCCACTACCACTCTTCCTCCTCCTCCCACTACCACTCTTCCTCCTCCTCCCACTACCACTCTTCCTCCTCCTCCCACTCTTCCTCCTCCTCCTCCTCCCACTCTTCCTCCTCCTCCCACTACCACTCTTCCTCCTCCTCCCACTACCACTCTTCCTCCTCCTCCTCCTCTTCCCACTCTTCCTCCTCCTCCTCCAACTACCACTCTTCCTCCTCCCACTATCACTCTTCCTCCTCCCACTACCACTCCTCCTCCTCCCACTACCACTCTTCCTCCTCCCACTACCACTCTTCCTCTTCCCACTACCACTCTTCCTCCTCCTCCCACTCTTCCTCCTCCTCTTCCCACTCTTCCTCCTCCTCTTCCTCCCACTACCACTACTCCTCTCACTACCACTCTTCCTCCTCCTCTTCCTCCCACTACCACTACTCCTCTCACTACCACTCTTCCTCCTCCCACTACCAGTCCTCCTCCTCCCACTACCACTCTTCCTCCTCCTCCCACTCTTCCTCCTCCTCTTCCAACTCTTCCTCCTCCCACTACCAGTCCTCCTCCTCCCACTACCACTCTTCCTCCTCCTCCCACTCTTCCTCCTCCTCTTCCAACTCTTCCTCCTCCTCCTCCCACTACCACTCTTCCTCCTCCTCTTCCTCCCACTACCACTACTCCTCTCACTACCACTCTTCCTCCTCCCACTACCACTCTTCCTCCTCCTCCCACTACCACTCTTCCTCCTCCCACTACAACTCTTCCTCCTCCTCCCACTACCACTCTTCCTCCTCCTCCTCCCACTACCACTCTTCCTCCTCCCACTACCACTCTTCCTCCTCCCACTACCACTCTTCCTCCTCCTCCTCCCACTACCACTCTTCCTCCTCCTCCTCCCACTACCACTCTTCCTCCTCCTCCTCCCACTACCACTCTTCCTCCTCCCACTACCACTCTTCCTCCTCCCACTACCACTCTTCCTCCTCCCACTACCACTCCTCCTCCTCCCACTACCACTCCTCCTCCCACTACCACTCTTCCTCCTCTTTCCACTACCACTCTTCCTCCTCCTCCTCCCACTACCACTCTTCCTCCTCCTCCTCCCAATACCACTCTTCCTCCTCCCAATACCACTCTTCCTCCTCCCAATACCACTCTTCCTCCTCCTCCTCCCACTCCTCCTCCTCCCACTACCAGTCTTCCTCCTCCTCCCAATACCACTCTTCCTCCTCCTCCTCCCACTACCACTCTTCCTCCTCCTCCCAATACCACTCTTCCTCCTCCTCCCACTACCACTCTTCCTCCTCCTCCCACTACCACTCCTCCTCCTCCTCCTCTTCCCACTCCTCTTCCTCCTCTTCCCTTACAATTAAAGCATTCATACAACCGACCTGAATCCGTTTAGGTAATATTAACTTTGCAGGCCATGAATCATTTACAGTCAGTCACATCGGATTCGGACGTGTCAAGGTTTCCGACTGATTGATGTGTCCGAACTTCATGAATTTTGATACGGTTTAAGGAGGAAATTCGGTGTTGGTAAATTTGGAGCAACTGAATCCTCCAAACTATTCCAAACAACAGAACACCATTATTTTTGCTCTTCTGGTCCTGTTTCCTAGCATACTTTAGAGGAATCAAGGCACTCCAATGTAACAAAAGTGAATTACCCCCTTAAGCATTTATGAAACACTAAGGGAGTTAAAATTTCAGAGGCTACCGAGTATTTTTGTGTTATGGTACTGTATCCCTGTATGAGAGAGAGAGAGAGAGAGAGAGAGAGAGAGAGAGAGAGAGAGAGAGAGTATAGAAGGCCCATGGTGATATAGAGGTGGGACAATAAACACGAGAGAGAGAGAGAGAGAGAGTAGGAGGTCCATGGTGATATAGAGGTGGGACAATATACACGAAGGAGAGAGAGAGAGTGTGTAGAAGTGCTAAAAGTGATTGGCACACCCGTTCAAATAATGGTTGCATTCATTGATGGGATGCATGATGGATTGAGATGGATGGTTCCAGACTGTTCAAGTGTTTTCCAGACTGTTCCAGACTGTTTCAGAGCGTTCCAGAGTGTTTCAGAGAATCCAGACTGTTTCACAGTGTTACAGACTGTTCCAACTTGTTCCATTAAATTCCAGAGCTTTCCAGACTGTAATGTATCCGACCGTTTCAAATTGTTTCAAAGACACAACGGTATGTCACTGATTAATGTGTCCAACTGTACATATATATATATGCAGAAACCTCACTTCACCGTGGGGTGTGTGTATGCAAAATAACCACAGGAGAAATAATGGACAGAACAGTAAGTACTTTCGTATATTACATTCTCAGACAGAGTGAAACATAAAAGGGTATAGTCGGAGTATATACACACATATATCTCCACCTGGGGGTGGAGCTAAAGAGAACTCACATCACCTCACATCACATGCCCAGATTAGTCTGGCGAGAATTTCTTAATTACCATATCGGTCAACACTTTATCACACTTAAAATGACCATAACTCAAATTCACATTTCTATCATATGTATTAGAAGTCATACAAGATTCGATTACATTTCTTTCATAAAAACATTTTGCCTCAGCTAAAACTTTAGAGCCAGCCCAATTAATATGGTGATTGTTGATAGCTTTATGTTGGAATAATCCACTACTTTGTTGTCCCACCTTGACGCTATATTTATGTTGTGATACTCTAGTTTTTAAATCT
>JAWQEG010004644.1:0-26779 GCA_033782935.1 Petrolisthes cinctipes | reverse complement strand
CATCCCACCATCTTCTGCTCCAGTTGAAATACTGTTCTCTGTTGCTGAGAATGTAAAGTGTTTCATCCTGAGAGATACAAATTGACTGATATATGATTTGAGGGGTTGATGTGTATTAGATATATCAAGCAAATAATTGAAAAATAATGTAGCCTACAAAATATTGCTGTTGTTGTAATTTGTGCCGTTACTCATAATCTAACTACAATCAAAAGTACTCCCGATGATAATCATAATCAAATCCAAATAATCTTTTAAAATCATACCCATGTCTGGCACCAGGGAGGGAGTATGTATCCTTTTACCATAAACTGACCATCCCAGAAGAAAATAATAATATCGCTTCACTGTACATACATCTCTGCCTCTAGGGTTTATCTAGGTGCATGTAGCGACCCATTGAGGGACCAACGTGTGATGTTATGGTTGGTTTCCTTTACTGTCTCGTCGTTGAGGTGTTGTCTTGGCAATATAGGCTGAACGAACCACGGTTTTTGTCGTAAAGGGGCAGCTCACACACACACACACACACACACACACACACACACACACACACACACAAAGCGAAAAGAAGACACATTCTCCTTCCCATCCGTTACAATTTTAATTCTGTTCTAATTAGTATTGAAAATTGTCTCTCTTTCCCTTTCATTATCACTAACTCTCTCTATCACTTTTCAGCAGTATTTTACATAGGCCCCAGAAATACTGAATTCCTGAATATATAAAATTACATTCTACCAACATTTTTCAATCTTCGCATATTATTAGAAAATGCAGGAGGTCGTTAGGGGACAGTGAGTGAAAAGTAACCGGTGGAAATTTTATGAGAAAAACTCTTCACAGGGAAATCATTACGAAACTTCAAAGAATTTTTATTAAGTAAAGTTCTTGCTGTTTTTTTTTCTTCCTGCGTGTGTGTGCATGCATTTTTTATCGACATTGCCTGGAGGAAGTTTAGAATATAATGTGTTTTATTGAATATTTTGCTTTATCCACCTTATATTGACGTTCTATTTATCATTGCTTGCTTCCATGATATACAGTATCTTTGTTGTATTTTCGTGTTGTCATCACTGTGATCGTGTATGAGACTTGGTGGCTTATGATTCCTCCTGACTATGCCACGAAACAAGCTCCTTCAGTATACTGTAGGTGGTGTTTCGTGACAGTATTTGAAGGACTCACTAACCTCCAATTTTCTGACTACATCACAGGGTCCCCTTAAGGTGGTAATTCATTTTTGGTACATTGGAGTGTCTTCATTATTCCAAAATATGCCAGGAAACAGGACCAGATGAAAAAAAATAATGGTGTCCTGTTGCTTGGAATAGTTTGGAGGATTCAGTTGCTCCAGATTTAGCAACACAAAACTTCCCACTTAAGCTACTCCTGGCAACATGCTCTTCGCCCTAAACAACCCCAGTCGATTCTTGTTTGTCGGGGGAAAGCAACTGTTGATGTCCAAAAGTTATTCATATCACAAAAACACCATTAAAACAAACAAACAAACAAACAACACAGTACAACAAACAACAGACTTGGAAGAACGACAAACGAATAAATCTAACACGGCGATCAGTTGTTAATTCCTCTTTCGATTTTATTTGTGTTTCTATTGTGCTTCTCTCTCTCTCTCTCTCTCTCTCTCTCTCTCTCTCTCTCTCTCTCTCTCTCTCTCTCTCTCTCTCTCTCTCTCTCTCTCTCGTACCTTCACTCGATAACGAAGAACTGACGCCATAATACGTCACACAAGAGTAAACGGTTCATAAGGGATGAGTTATGCTGCCGTGTTCCCGTCCTTAATTCATACAGCCGCTTGGTAGTGAAGAACATTCCTGCATAATGAATGAACCAGAGACCCACATTCATTAGACGAGGCGAGATGAAGTTGAGAGAAGTGAGGAAGAGAAGAGGGAGGAGATGAAATTTGAAAAGGGATGTAAATGATGAAACCTGATTTTTTTTTTTTTTTTTTTTTTTTTTGAGAGGAATAAATAGAAGAGATATTATGAGGGAAGTTGAGAAGAGATTTGGGAAGATAATTAATGTAAAAGTAATATCCATATGGAACAGAGTGCTTGAGTAAAGTTCTTGCCTTTTTATTCAGTGGTTAATAATAATATTCAGACATTTCAACAGACTGAAATAACTGTGACCTCAATGGAAGACTAACAAGGAAAAATATAAATGTATCCATCCATCCATCCATCCATCCATCCATCCATCCATCCATCTCTTTCTAACGTTATCACTACACCTTCTTATCTCAACCTGTCGATATTCCAGCAGCAGCCTCCTCCTACTCCTCCTCCTCTTTTTTTCTCCTACCATTCACTCCTCGCCTCCTCCCCCTCCCCCTCTTCCTCCTCCTCCTTCTCTTTTCTCTCCTACCGTTCACTCCTCGCCTCCTTCCCCTCCTCCTCCTCTTTTTTTTCTCACCCTTCACTTCTCGCCCTTTCCTCATCCTACTCCTACTCCTCCTCCTTCTCCTCCCATTTTTTCTCCTACCATTCACTCCTCGCCCATTCCCCCTCCTCCTCCTCCTCCTCCTCCTCCAAATCATAATCTTTTTTCTCCTACCCTTCACTCCTCCTTCCCCCTTCATTTTCTCCTACCCCGTCTTCCTCCTCTTTTTTCTTCTACTCCTACCCCTCCTTCTTCTTCTCCACCTCCTCTTTTTTCACGTACCCCTATTAACCCCCCTCCTCCTTCCCCCTCCTCTTCCTCCTCCGTCATGTCAGGCCTTGATCCAAAAGCGTTCGTTCTTAGTTGGTCTTATCTATCTTGTCATGTCGTCAGAAATTTTGGCTTTACCAGGCCGTGTCGTCAGAATTTTGGCTTTTCCAGCGAGTTAATTAATTCCAGAGTCAATCAAGGCCAGCGGTGCCGCCTCTCTGCCGTCCCTCACTTTATCGCAGACTGCACTCAGAGGGAAGACCCAATAGTCGATATCACGGGGTTTTCAGGTCAGCTAGTGTGTTTAATGGAATAAGATTATGGCTGGTCATTTCTAGGATACTAATTCTTCCTGCAAACTGAAACAGGAAGCAGATTACCTCAGTATGAATTGGTCAGGACTGAAAATGAAGCGTGTTTCTCCCTGGACTATATTATTATTATTATTATTATTATTATTATTATATGTTGTGAGTCAGAATTATTAATTATTAAAATTTTGGATCGGGATTTCACATATATGGCTAGATGGCAAGAAAGTGACCCAGGTTCTGTGCATCGTTAACACACACAAACACGCACACACACACACACACACACGAACTGAACAAACACCTAGAATCCTACAATGACTCTCTCTCTCTCTCTCTCTCTCTCTCTCTCTCTCTCTCTCTCTCTCTCTCTCTCTCTCTCTCTCACACACACACACACACACACACACACACATACAAACATAAATAAACACACACATACACACATCTGTACACACCCTCCGGCACATAGATCGAGTTTGAGTGTCATTCTCTAACGTGGCACTCCCCTCTGGCACTGAAGGCGGGAAGGAGTGGCACTGGGGATATATTCCATCTCTTCCCAGGGCTCTTCTCAACAAAGGCAATAGAGTTTTTATAGGCGTATTACCAACAGGCCAAAACACAGCAATTTCGTAACGTACTAACACACATTCAGTTTTTAGTGGCAGTGGACACTACTTTTGTTTTTTGATATTGACACATTATTAAAACATTATAAAAACCATCCTATATTAAAGGAAACAAAGATATTATTAAATGTTGAAAGAAGAACGAAAGGAAGAAGAGAATAAGCGAAGAGGGGCAAGAGAGAAGGAGAAAGAGAAAGAGACAAGCCCTGTGAAAATGGAAAACGAAACAGGAACAAAGCACGGAACAAGACAGATATGACACATGAATCCAGGGAGACGGAAGGAAGAATATGAGAATAAGGGAAGAGAGCCTTTCTATTTGTCATCCCCAATCCCATGACTCCTCCTCGCACGTTCCTCCCAGAAGCAATCCACTCCAAACTCGTTTACTTGCTGAATCGAGTCCCTTTCTCACCTCCATGAATGCAATCTCCACACACATACCTCCCAGCCTCCCCCAAAACTATACAAGCGTCATTCTTGTTGAACATTAAATTTTCCTCAGGTACACACACACTTAAATCCCCAGTACCCAGTATATTTTTGTACACATTATAACACATTGATAAAACTAATAGCAACAATATAAAGGCATTTAGCTGAAGGAGAATTTATAAACTAGAAGTAGTATGGGAGGTAAAGGTAGCGAGAAGTTATCATAAAGGTGTAAACCGGTTAATTAATTGTATCAATAATTCCGCTATGCATCTCCAATTCATTAATTATCGTATAGCAAATAACATGAAAACAAACATGGGCGGAAAACATAGCCTATACCAATAACACACAATTTATCCCTTCTGTGTTAGGCTTTCACTTGAAACATTGCAAAAATATATACATTCACACATACTTAATATTATATACATACACACATACATTTACACATTCACACTTACATACATACACAGATACATTTACACATTCACACTAACACACATACAGACGAACATACATACACACATAGATACATTCTCGTATACATACATACATCTGCGATATCAATTCACCTCCTTTTTACATAACACAACATTGCACCACCACCACCACCTCAACACTCCCTCTTGGTACACGAGTCACTAGAAATGCATTGGGCGCCCCTCCCTCGCGTAATGTAAGGCTCGACAAAAGGGGTACAGGAGAGAGAGAGATGAAAAGTGAATCGTCGAGCGTGTGTGTGTGGCAAAGAAAAGTGTCTGGTATTGCAACTGGAGGCTGACGACCTGATGGCACAAAGAGAGAGAGAGAGAGAGAGAGAGAGAGAGAGAGAGAGAGAGAGAGAGAGAGAGAGAGAGTGGGGATGGAAAGGGTGGTGAGTGGTAATGACTGCACTCTGAGATCATCTGTTAATTAGTTTCTTTAATACCCTTAAATCATATTGAACAAATGCTGATAACAATTATTAATCAAAAGGCGAATTAAATACATTTATCAAGTAGTTACAACCGTAGTTACTTTCGCACACTAACTTAAATACTATAATTATTTTGTATACCAGAATACATTCATCAAGAACTTACAACGGGAGTTACCTTAGCATAATACAGTAAATATTAAAATTGTTTTGTATACCACATGGTGAATGAAGTGCGGTCAATTCTCGACTCACAGTTCCTTGTGATGATTCTCGCGCCTCACAACTTCTTGCATCGAGTGTGGAGTTTCGAGGAGGAGTTATTGAACACCACTTCAGAGATTGTTGGAGATTGTGTGTGTTTGTGTGTGTGTGTGTGTGTGTGTGTGTGTGTGTGTGTGTGTGTGTGTGTGTGTGTGTGTGTGTGTGTGTGTTTTCAGGGATAAATGATTTAGTAGTTAATCTTAGTCTAACAAAAAAGTTTCCACCCACAAAAAATAAAAAAATAAAAAAAGAATGGCCAGTTATATATAAAATAAAAATAAAATCAGCCGTTGTCTAATAAATAATAAAGGATTAACAAAGGAATAGACGAAATAAGATGGAATCGTGTGGTAAGGTGGACGGGAAGAACCAGGATTGGGAGGTGGAAGTGGAGTAATATTCAAGAAAAGTAATTTATAACCTGTGAATAATTTGCTGTGGAATCCGTGGCTTCCAATTTTTATTCAGTCTTATTGTAAAAAGGTAAAGACGTAGGTGGTTGGTTTACAGACATACTAACTCACTCACTGACTGGACACACACACACACACACACACACACACACACACATACTGAGGTTTTCTTCATTAGCCCCCGACTGCGTGCCGATGGAGGAAGAAGGAAATGGAAGAGAGGTGAAGGAGAAAAATGAAAGAAGGAAGGAAAGGGGGAAATGAGTGTGGGAGAGAAGCAACGAAGGAGGGAGGAAAAAATGAGGTGAGAGAAAATAGAAGAGAGGAAAGGGAGAAAAATTAGAGAAAAATTAAGGAAGGAAGGAAGGAAGGAAGGGGGAAATGAGAGAGGGAGAGAAGCAACGGAGGAGGAAGGAAATAAAAAAGATGAGGAGAGAGGAAATAGAAGAGAGGAAAGAGAGAAAAATAAAGGAAGGAAGGAAGGAAGGAGGAAATGAGACAGGGAGTGGGAGAACGAAAGAGGGAGGAAACAGAATAGAAAAAGAGGAAATGGAATGAGAATAGGAAGGGACAAATTCGGAAATGGGAGTTAGGACAGAAGGGGGTACCTCGTCAGTGTGTATTGTTCACGTGGCTGGCCTGACATTATTCTGGATGGCGATAATGACATGTAAATTGCATTATCCAGAAAAAAAAAGCAGGCTGTACCCATTATCTAATTTTCAGGGGGCATCGATTTTGGGCAAGGGATATTACTGTATAGATAATGATGATAACGTAATTGATTGTCTTACATTATATATAATATATATCTTTTAGGTGTCCGGGTTAAGGGAGAATATAATATTGCCAGGGAATCGAATGGAAGTTACTGATTCCTCCAAACTGAGTCAAATACACAGCATCATCACCAGTGACGGAGGACTTTACTTAAATCATCCCCAGTTTGGTCTAGGATGAGTAAGTGTGTGTAAAACGTAATGTTACACAATGGAAGATTTTTCATGGCAGACAACGTGGTTGTTAGTGATTGATCCGAAAAGTTTAAAGAAAACCGTACTGGCAACATGATAATTGAGGTCATTATGTCTCAGAAGAAGAAGACACAGGAGGAATGGTAAACTCTGAAACTAAAAGAAAGAGGAGACGAAGAAAAGCTGAAGAACTGAAAATGATTAACATTGGACTGAAACTTCTGCTGTAAAATGCTATGTTTTGTATTCCTCTTTGAGGGTCAACAAAACTTTAGAAAGGGAGCGACCTATATAACACTTCACCTGAAAAGGATGCAAATGTCACCTACCTACTTCCACCAGTGCTACCAATCTCCACCACTATTACCAACTCCACCATCACCACCAAATTTAACACCAGTCAAAATCCCTGCAAAATATTTAGGGCTACTAGTCTCCACCATTATAACCACCACCAAGCCCCACCAATACCACCACAATTACCACCAGCCTCAATCACTACAACATTTAGTGTCAAAAGTCTCCACCAGTAACATTCCCCAGTAACAACAATCTCCTCCATCACTACCACACCTCAGAGACACTATCAACCAGTCAATATCCACCACTGCCAATACAACTACCAAAATATTTACCTGTGTCCTCTATTTCCATCACTGCCACAATGAGTACCACCAATATCCAACAGTGCCAACATCAGTGCCAACATCAGTGCCAACACCAGCACTGACAACAGTACCCACCAACCGCCAGGTGCCACAACCATTCCCGTAATGCTGTAACTGATTGCAATCCCATTTTTGCAAACTTTCATGGAACCACTTTGCAATCAACTCTCGAATTTAGTGTAAGCGCTTCGGAATGGTACCTTTTTTTTTATCACCCAAATGTTTTTTCCAGTTTGTCTTAGCTCATTCACTTTCTCTCTTGTGTGATTAACGGCTCAAAGAAACAATTTTAGAAAACATTTCCATCTGCTTCTCACTCTCCTGTCCTCTTTCCTCCCCTCTCCCCGCCCCTACCCTCCTCCTCTCCCTCTCCCATCCTCTTTCCTAGCCCTATCCCTCCCCTTCAACCTCCTCTCCCTTTCCCATCCTCTTTCCTTCCCTCTACCCCCCCATTCCTTCCTCCTCTCCCTCTCCAGTCCTCTATCCTCCCTCTTCCTCACCCTATCCCTCCTCCTCACCCTATCCCTCCCCCTCTCCCTTCCCTCCTCCCTCACCTATCCTCTTTCCTCACCCAGTACCGACCCTTCCTTCCCTTCGTACACACAGTGACTATAACAAATGGAACCTGCAACAGACACAAGAGCCATGTTTCTGAAAAGGGGGGAAATGGGGGGTGGAATTTGGTACACGTATGACGATGAAACTCTAACCCCCCCCCGCCCCCCCCTCCCCCCCCACACACACACACTAAAAAAAAAAAAAAAAGTTAGGAGTCGGACTGAATGCGGTGTGTGTGAAAAAAAAAAGCATGGCAAAAATAAAATGTCTCTTTCTATCTGTTTTTCTATTCATTTCGTACACACATTTTTTCCCCTCGTGCTGGATTCATTTCTCCATGTTTGTATTCTGTCTGTCTGTCTGTCACTCTCTCTCTCTCTCTCTTTCTCTAGCTCGCCCACTCACACACACACACACACACTCTCTCTCTCTCTCTCTCTCTCTCTCTCTCTCTCTCTCTCTCTCTCTCTCTCTCTCTCTCTCTCTCTCTCTCTCTCTCTCTCTCTCTCTCTCTCTCTCATTCTGTTATTGAAAAGTTTGCTTACACTCGGACGGAATGTGATGAGCCCATAATGTAACATAATCCAGCTTCCCTATTTATTTTCTATATAAGAGTTTTCCAATACTGACAGACACACAAATTTAAAACTAACCAAGTCTACTGGAGATCCTTGTCTGAACTGCAGGTCTTCTTAATCACAAAGATATTTATATATATAAACTCCAAATGAATAGTTTTAGTAGGCCACATGTAGAAATTCTGACAGGACAGGGCATCAGGAAGTAATTATGCATGTTGCAGAAACAAGGAACTGCACTATTCCATTCATGCTGACTGGAAATGTGCTTGAATAAACTGACTAACAAGCATAAGGTGTGGAAGCAACTGTGCATTAGTGAGATGAAAATAATGTTGATGATTAAACTGATACTGACAGTGATGATGAAACTCTGATGTCATTAATGATAGAACAAATGACGCTATTAACGCAACGGAGTGTAGAAATTTCATCCCCATTATGCCACTCCCAATTTCAGCACAAATGAGGACTCACGGGCAATCATGTTCTTTCCCATTTAGTGAGTGCAATTATGTGTCCGTGTAATGAGGATATTAGTTGCTTTATCACACAAATTGGCTATTAAATTTCCCTATAACCAGCCCTATCTACCTTATTAACACACAATCAACTCTAATACTTTACATCTCACACCAGAATCATAACAAGTCATCAACGCCTCTCACCTGTATACATTTTTTAGTATAACGTGTAATCCATAAGGTGAGAGAACTCGTTATTGGTAATGTGTAGGGCAACTGAATCCTCTTGGCAAACCATGTCACGAAAACAATCCCCTATTAGTAACACTGAGATGACTAATTTCCTGGCATAGTTTGGAGGAATCATTAGCCATTCAATTTACTAAAACAGAGGTTCTCCCCTTAACCCCTATACTGTTAACTTTTCTGGTGTTAAGGAAGAATCAGTGACTTTTGAGTGAAAATATGAATGAAAATATGAGAATGAGATAAAATATCATGTAATTTTTGTTTGAGATTCCAAGATACATTGAGTTTGAAGGAGGGATTGTTAGTCGTAGTAAAAGAAAATGATGGAGGATGGTGGTGGAGTTGACCAGGGGAAGAGGGGGAGGATGAACCCGGGGACGTTATTGCTTGTGTAAAGGATGAAGGAAGGGGAGGGTGGTGAAGGGGAAGGACAGGGGCGCTTGGTGGGTAGGAAGGAAGTGAAGGCTGATGAACGAGCGGGTAGGAGGAAGAAGGATAGGAAGGGAGGGAACCGGAGAGGGCACTACTGGGAAGATAGACAGAATGAAGTAAAGGTATGAAGTGTGCAGAGGATATGAAGAGGAGGGAAGACAAGGGAGCAGTATATAGGAAAGAAGAACAAGAAATTGGATGTAAGAGATGAAAGAAGGATTTAGGGCAACGAAATAATTGGTTCTTGGGAGCCAAATGTGGTTCTAAGAAGAAAGGGTGCAGGGAAGCGGAGGAAGTATGGGGGCGAGTGAAGGGATCTTGGAGCTGTAGGGAATGTGAAGTTAAAAATTACCTGAGATATTAGAAATGGAAGTTGAATTCCAGGAGTTAAAGAATCTATATTTGGAAAGAAATGTAATACTATGATGAAAGAGTGTAATGGGAGAAAAAGAGCTCCTGAAACACAGTAATGGTGGGTAAATCGGGGGGACAAAAATTTGAAAGTAAGTGACTGTAGACAAAAATTTCTGAGGTGTAAAACGTAGGTGTTGGCTGATACACACTCCTTGGACAAGTGTATATTATACATTAACAAGGCCATTGGTCGCTCAGGATCCCGCGACAGACATAAATAAAGCTGATATAAAGTAAAAATGAGGTAAAAAACAACAATGTCGTAGGAGGGTACAGTCTGTGAAAAATGAGTGTTAGAGGACTGATAGGTTTAAAGGCATCCACACTTGATTAAAGCATGTCACAGGGAAAGACAGAGCTCTTGAAGATTCCTTAGGGACGAAAACAGGACTCTGAGGAATAAATATGAAGGCTCAGCGGCACAACGAGGAGGTTCACCAGGATGAAAAGTGAGTTCCGGCGTCCTGGGAGACGAAAAAATAAATAAAAACTAGTTGGGGAGGGAAGCAATAAGATGGATAGGGCTCCCAAGGGATAAAAATATAGTTTCTGGGGGCACGACAAAGCTATTTTGAGACATAAAACAACGGGATACAAACACATGTGGGAACGGAAAATTGTGAGGGGGAGAGAGAGAGAGAGAAAGAGAGGGAAGAAAATATCCAGTAGAGGTGAAACGAAACGAGGCCTGGCTGGCTGGCTGGTTGGCTGGCTCTTGGGGACGAAAAAAGATGGGTTCATAGGAGATCTATAAGAGGGTCTCAGGGGGGGATGGAAGGTGGTGGTGGTGGTGGTGGTGGTGGTGGTGGGTGGAAGGAGGTCTTAACCGAGGGGCAGGAATCTAATTTAACACACTTAACCTGCTCTTCCGCTGCCACGAGGGGGAACATTTTAAAGCCCATTTTTCTCTTCCACCTCACCGGAGTATGTTGCTTGAGAACCTACATTTTTCACCCCATTACTTGACTTCTTTCCCCTTTTTCCTTGGTTAGTATATTTTCTCCACGACGAAGGAGGTTTTCTTGACACATTTCAGATTGCTTGGCCTTACTTCAAGCAACTATGATCTAAGTTGTTGTTGTTTATCGCAGAATGTTTTTAACCTTTCGGACGTCGATAAGATTTCCCTCCGACAAGAAACCTTATCTGGAACTAGAGAAAAATTTAATAAAACCATTCAGGCGCATTATAAATATTAATATACTGTCTGCTATGTTTAATATATTTGTTCCTGGTCTAACGTAAGTACTTTCTATCCATTTTGGTGTACTTTCTAACCTATTTGGTGAACTGTCTACCTCGTCTGGTGTACATTCTATCCATTATTAAGAGCAATACTTTCAATACTGTCTAATATACTGTACCTTTTACCCAGTTTGGTGATCTGTTTGTCTGTCTGTCCTCCTGTCTGTCTGTTTGTCTGTAGAACTACTGATCTATCTGTTTATATATATATCTCCATTTTCATCTTTTTTTTTTTTTTTTTTTTTTTTTTTTTTTTTTTTTTTTTTTTTTCTTTTCTTTTCTTTTTTAAATATCTGCTCTTTACATTGTCTCCTCTCCATCCCATGTGCCAAACCTTTCTCTTATATTCCACAGATATTTTCTTACAGCCAGTTTTATCATTTTTATCACCTCCTCTTTCACATAACTTTTTTTTATATTTTCCATTTCCTTCTTTTCGCACAGTCCAATATTTCCTTTTTCTTCCCTTCCTCCTCCTTCCTGTTCCTTCACATTTTCTTTGCCACTATGTTTCATCCCCTCAGATATTTTCAAAATCTCAATACTGACTTTTCCTTCCTCTCTTCTCCTTCATTTCACACATAATTTTTCCAATTCATCTTTATATTTCCCTCAACTTCCATCTATTCCTTTCACTTCTTCTCTCCATGTTTTCCTTCCTCGGCTTCCACCTTTCTCCCTCCTATCTTACCTCCCTCTTTCCAGCCCTCTTCCCCAGATAGCCTGCATGCCTGCCTGCCTCCCTGTCTGCCTGCCTGTCTGCCTACGTGTCTGCCTGCCTCCATGCCTCCCTGCCTACCAACTTATCCTTACTATTTATGAAAGCAACAGGCCCCAAAACAGCCACTACTGCCACACTCTTAGTACAAACATATCCCTTGTTAACATTATTACTTGTGGACGTCTGTCGATAGGAGGGGGACGTGATGGAAAAAAGAAGAGTAGGAAGATTAAGAGAAGAAAGGAGGAGGATAAATAACACACGAGACCAGAAGTGGAGGAGAGGGAAGGGAGAAGTAAAAGATATTGTTGGAAAGGATAATGAGAAGGTGGAGGAGAAGAAAAGAGAAGGAAACAATTATGAAGCAGAGGAAAAGAGTGACAGAACGGGAAACACAGAAGACGAGGAGCATTACTAAAATCTCTCTCTCTCTCACACACACACACACACACACACACACACACACACACACATATATACTGTACAATATATAAGACAAAATCGAATAAAGGAGATGAGCGGGATATAGGTAGAAAAGAGAAAATGACCGAAAAAAAGAATGTTCATCATTGAGATAAATAAGATAAGAAGGTAAGCGAGTGAATGGTATTGACAGGACGTGACGTGCTCAGAGAAGACGCAGAGGAGGAAAAGGAAGAAAAATGTGGAGAGAAGTAGGTGCAGGGAGATGGGGATGAGAGAGGGAGATGTATGTGGTGAGAGGAATAATGATAAACAAAAGAAACACATAACTACAGGAGAAAAGAAAGTTAATCCATGTGTGTGTGTTTGCTAGTGTGTGTGTTCTAGTGCATGTGTGTGTGTTTGCTAGTGTATCTGTGTGTCCCAGTGCATGTGTGTGTGTGTTTTAGTGCATGTGTGTGTGTGTGTGTGTGTGTGTGTGTGTATGTGTGTGTGTGTGTGTGTGTGTGTGTGTGTGTGTGTGTGTGTGTGTGTGTGTGTGTGTGTGTGTGTGTGTGTGTGTGTGTGTGTGTGTGTGTGTGTGTATGTGTGTGTGTGTGTGTGTGTTTGTCCTAGTGCATGTGTGTGTGTGTGTTCTAGTGCATGTGTGTGTGTGTGTGTGTTCTACTGCATGTGTGTATGTGTGTGTCCTAGTGCATATGTGTGTGTGCGTGTGAGTGCGTGTTTGCTAGTGTGAAGGTGTGTGTGTGTGTGTGTGCGTGTTTGATAGTGTGATAATAATAAATAATAAACTGTTTGATTAATGAGAGTGGCAGCCTGGAGCTGACAATATACAATAATGAATTGATGTAATTATATTAATAAGAATAATAGATATATACATACTATATTTACAAGGATACAAGGCAGTACATTGCAAAAACTAAATGTTGTTGAGTAGCTGTGTGTGTGTGTGTGTGTGTGTGTGTGTGTGTGTGTGTGTGTGTGTGTATTTGTGTGTCCTAGTGTGTGTGTGCGTGTGTGTGTGTATTTCCTAGTGCATGACGCACATACTTGTTGTTTGCGTGTGCGTGAATGATGGATGGACGAAAGCATGCAATATTACCACTGATGAAACACACGTTAAATTCACTGCAATAAAAATATATGCATATGAAATACCTCTCACTCTAATAATTAATACTTCTATTGCTTTCAGAGGTACCTGTCTGTTCTTGTGTCAGAGCCTTTTACGTCGTGATATTCGCTCTTGTTTTGCCTTTTATTCTTGTGTTTTTTGTGCTGTCAGTCTGTCGTTTCTTTTGTCTTTTATTTCTCTCGTTTTTGTGTTGTCTGTCTGTCTGTCTGTATGGCTCGAGTCTCGTTTGTTATCCGACTGTCAGATTATATTTATTGTTTATCGTGGAAAATTATTAACTTTTCGCTGGATTCTCATTAGCCTTTGGACGGTGAAGGGGTTTTTCTATGACAGATTATATCGTTTGGCATGAGTTTAACAACGTTATCGAGTGAAATGGAGGATACATATTCCTTCAAGTAATCATTCATTTTTTAATTATTTACCTTTCAAGAATTTTCTCCCACTCATGATCATTTACCCACCTTCTCAAAAATTTCCCCCCTGCCCTCACAATATTTGAGCCCCCCCCCCCCCCCCAATCACACCCATTCCCCCACACGACCACTCCCATCACACCCATTCCCCCACACGACCACTCCCATCACACGCATTCCCCCACACGACCCCTCCCATCACACGCATTCCCCAACACGACCCCTCCCATTCACCTTTGAACCTCCACTATCAAAGTCGTCCCAGGAAGAGCACAGAGCCACAGATTCCATAAATAGTCATGTTTGTCGTATATTTCCGCGGACCAAATGTCAAATATTGGCAGTGCATTAATTGGGACTGCTGCAATTGGATTTTCATGAAATTTTCTATGAATATGTGTGTGTTTGTGTGTGTGTGTGTGTGTGTGTGTGCGTGTGTGTGTGTGTGTGTGTTAGAGAGAGAGAGAGAGAGAGAGAGAGAGAGAGAGAGAGAGAGAGAGAGAGAGAGAGAGAGAGAGAGAGAGAGAGAGAGAGAGAGAGAGAGAGAGAGAGAGAGAGAGAGAGAGAGAGAGTTGGAGGTGAAATAGGTCTCATGGAATAGTTTGGAGAAACCCTCTGTGTCCAACTTATCGTGTCCAATACACCGACAATATCACAGGCTTCTTAATCTTCAATGCCCTCTCTCTCTCTCTCTCTCTCTCTCTCTCTCTCTCTCTCTCTCTCTCTCTCTCCATGGCTAATTTCCCCTGGGTTAATACACCGGGCCATGGTACATTAATTTCTATTGCTATTAACCCACCATCGATTGCTGCGATGGGCCATTAACGTAGGCTGGATGGTTGGTGCGTACCGGCATAAGTGTCCAGGAAGGGATGGGAGGAGGGAGTGGGAGGAGAAAATGAGGGGGGAGATGGCTGGATAGGGAGGAAAGAGAAGGAGGGGTTGGTGCATGGGAGTGGGAGGAGAAGATGAGAGGGGGGATGGGTGGATAGGGAGGAAAGAGAAGGAGTGGTTGGTGGGAGTGGTAGGAGAGGAGAAAATGAGGGGGGAGATGGGTAGATAGTGAAGAAAGAGTAGAGAGAGAGGTGGGAGGAGAGATAGATGTGAGAGGGACATGTAGGGAAAAGTAAGGAAAGGTAAGAGGAACCAGGAGAAAAAAGTAGGAGGGTCAGGTTAGGGTTAAAGTCTCTAAGGGGAAGAGGGATGACTGGAGTGGGAGAGAAAGGGATAAAACAGAGATATGATAAAGAAGACGTGCGAGAGAATGGGAGGAAGGCAGAGTGGAAAATGAGAAGAAAAAATGAGAACAGGATAAGAGGGGAACGAGAGAGGAAAAAAGAAAAGGGAGATTGGAAGGTGAAATAGCATAGGGGAAGAGAGGAAGGAGTATGGAGGAATGAAGAAAGGGGTGGAGAGAGAAAAATGGAGGACAAAGAGGAAAAGGGAAGGAGGAAGGGAAAGTTATCATGGAAGGCCGACAAGGAGAGGAAAACAAACGGAAGGGAAACAAAGAAAGGAGGAAGAAGAGGAAAGGAAATGCATGGAGTAAGGCAAGTGGTGGGAGACAAGTGAAGTTAGCGCAGTAACGTAACTTTAAGCGTATATCATCAAAACGATAAAATATTCATGACAAATAATTACTTCATGGTTAATATTTAAAATGTATAGAGAAAATGCATAATATTAGTTTAGGTTAACGTACACCGCTGACACACTGAATCATTGGTCTTATAACTTTTGATAGTGAACTATTCCATGGTGCTTAGCATTGATAAAACTACTAATGTATCCACACCATACAAGGAAATACAGAGTGTTCATAATGTTCTTTACAATGTTGAAAATCTATCACAAAAGCAAATGAATTAATAACCTGTAAGATTATTCTCAAAATCAGTAGTATTTATCGAAGGTTTTTAACCTCTGTCCTTCGAGTTTCTAACCACTAAAGTATTCGAGTCTACATTACTTCTCATACTTCTGACAACAGTACCCCCCCCCCCTAACATTAACTAAGGTAATTTGGTACTCGTAACACATTCAGTCTTTTTAAACAGTAACAACCATCTACCCATACATTTTTATCCACCTTTCCAACCTCCAATTATGTCTCCACTCCTCCACTCACCCCTCCCAGCACCCATCCACACAGTTGTACCCCAGACAGGATATTGCTCATGGTGGCACCTGTTGCAGCCTCTCCAGTGCCAGCCTTGTGGCACTGTGGTCCGGCCTGGTGTGGCAAATGGAATGAAAAATTTACGGATATGAAAACCTTATGGAAGGGGATGTGTTGATGTTGTCTGAAAAATGTCTTATATATTTTTACTGATTCATGTAATGGTTATTTATGTGAATCAGAATTAAGCTTTCCATTCAGGACAAAAGCAAATATAGCCATCATATTAAGGTAAGATGGAAGGGTTTTGTGCAGACGGAAGTTTTAATATTTCAGGTAATAGCAACACAAAATGGACTGGGAGTGTTGCCAAACTTTTGCACCTATTGTAGTAGCAAGCTCCATTTCCTCCTCCTCCTCTTCCTTCTGCTCTGTCCTTGAAATATAGACTTGGTGGTCTTGGCACACATTCACAAAGCGACTCCAAGTGCCTCCACCAACACTTCAAAGTCCTTCCACAAAGGCACTTACGAGAGGAAAGTCTGGACAATAGGTGGCACAAGAAACCCGATTGCGTTTTGTTCTTGTATGTGGTGGCATAAAGTTGGCTCCCAGGTACTCAACACTTACCTCACTCTCCTCAGTGTCAGGGTAGTATTATGTATATTATTTATGATGTATTATGTGTATTATTTATGATGTATTATGTATATTATTTATGATGTATTATGTATATTATTTATGATGTATTATGTATATTATTTATGATGTATTATGTATATTATTTATGATGTATTATGTATATTATTTATGATGTATTATGTATATTATTTATGATGTATTATGTATATTATTTATGATGTATTATGTATATTATTTATGATGTATTATGTCTATTATTTATGATGTATTATGTATATTATTTATGATGTATTATGTATATTATTTATGATGTATTATGTATATTATTTATGATGTATATTAGGGTAGCTTTGGGAGTGAGATTATAAGAGCATAAGATATTGACAACGAGTTGGAATCTGCTGACTTCTTCAAATTGCCACAAATCAGACGATGCATATTGAGGTGCTTTGTTTCTTCACACAGTGGTCTGCATAAATTAGTAGCCTTCAATTAACTGACAATATTTTACCTCCCTTTAGAGTCATATACCAACAAAGGACTTAAACTGAAGGAAGTGAAGCCGTGTGACCTCCACCTCCCATCTCTATTATTTACTTACTCACGATCCCGTCCAAGTAAAGTAATACCCAATTCCAATTAACGCAAAGGTTGAGCTTGGGAAAATCTTGAATCCTGGATACGAAGGTGAAATGAACTGAGCCAACACCCGGAGTTCAGTTTTAATTGCCGGTAGCGAGATTGCCTTCCCGAGGGGTCTTGTCGGAACGGGAAGGGGTGAAGGGGAGGGAAGCTGGATTAGGAGGGAGGTGTGGAAAAATTGTGGCGATTAAAAGAAAGACGTCAGGGCAATGCTGCTTTTATTTTAAAGCCCTATAGTGAGGGAGAAGTATTATTAGATTATTAAGTCGATGTTTGTAAATCCACACTGTATTATTATAAGGTATTGATGTTGTTGTTGTTATTATTATTATTATTATTATTATTATTATTATTATTATTATTATTATTATGATTATTATTATTATTATTATTATTATTATTATTATTATTATTATTATTATTATTATTATTATTATTAATATTATTGTTATTGCAGTAATTAAATTTTTTTGTCATCCTAGTTGATGTTGTTGTGTTGTTGTTGTTGTTGTTGTGGTAGGATTTGTTGTTGATGTCATGGTAGTGGTAGCAGTATAGTTATTGATATCAGGGTTGTTTTCGTTGCAGTAGTTGTCGTGGTTGTTGTTGTAGCAGTAGTTGATGGTATTAGGGTTGTTGTTGTTGCAGTTTGTGTTGTTGCAGTAGTTGTCGTAGTTGTTGTTGCTGTAGCAGTAGTTGTTGATATCATGGTTGGTTTTGTTGAAGTAGTTGTCGTGGTTGTTGTTGTAGTAGTAGTTGATGGTATTAGGGTTGTTGTTGTTGCTATTTGTGTTGTTGCAGTGGTTGTTGTTGTTACTGATGTTGCCCGGTGAGAGCAAACAGCGCGTAACAATTAATTGAATAGCAAACAAATGTGAGCGGGGCAGCACCTCCTTCGTTATGCCACGCCACTGACCTCATTCACTCCAGCCCCCCTCCACCAACACAGCCTCGACCCTCGCCCCTTCAGACTTGTACCCAAATTATAATGGCGGATTTTTTTTTTTTTATTAGCTTTTGTTCTTATGTCTTTTGAGTCGTCAGTAGTTTGAAAAATTATGCAGAAACTTCGTGTTTCCATAATTACTGCAAATAACCAGAAAGATTATGAAGATACGTAGCAAATATTACAGTCAGAAATATGAGTGCCTTTGATATACATTAGAAGACTTTGGGATTTTACTCTCATTTGCTGCCGGACGATTTTTCTTGACTGAAGGAAGAAAAAACTACTGATCTAAACAAATGGTAAATCATATTGATTAACCCGGAAGTAAAAGCATGTGTCCAAAATAATATGATCGAGGTTCTAATCTTAAGGACATATATAATTATTATCCATTTTATTTTTCTGGTGTTTTCATGTCATTAAATTGTTTGGGGTATAATTATTTTCCCTCCGTTTTTATCCTCTTATTATTTCCGGTGAGTTCATCCACCATTAAGCCGGATGTATACTCAGTCCCGTCAACAGGTTAATATCGGCAGTTTGACAATTATCGGATGATCTGGTAAATGTCGATGGTTTAATCCTCACTAGTACTCTGTTTGGCTGTCCTGTTGAGTGTCTGTTGCACCAGCCGTTCACATAATCAACACACAATTTTTTTTTTTCAGGTTATTTCAAGCAAAATCATTCGTCGTCATACCGTGGATAGTTTCACCGAAGAGTAATAATTTCTCTAAGTCAACATTTTTCCTTTGCTGTATTGCTAACCTGCTCCATTAAATTCACTTAATCTTACTTATATTTTCTATTAATCCTAACTTATTCCATCGATGGGTTGCCAATCAGCCAAGGGTGTTTCCTGTATAATGTCTCACTGTGCATAATAGAACTCCAGTCGGGAATAACTTTATTATGCTAATGTACCTTTCTTCAAGCACGGGTCAGATTACACACACACCGTATCTAATATTCACCAAATTAATCCCAGTACCGGTAAGTAAGCTCGTCTTCAACCTGGAGCTTAACATACATATTCCAGCAGCCGGCCCCTCACTGCTCTCCCCTCCTGCCGTCTCTATTATTTCTCAGCGTGACTGCCGACCCTCTCAGTGGCTCCTCCCTTGTATGCATGAGAGCCTCGCTGCCAGGGGTCGTAAATTATCGTTTGATTCTGCCCAAGTTGTGTGTTGTGTTGCCAGCTTGTTTAGGTTGCAAATGGCACGGAAATAATTACCTCTCTTACTTATCCACAAGGCGAGTGTTGTTGTGCATACGTGGTTAATGACGGTAAGCGGTTTATTTTTGTTGTTGTTGTTGTTGTTGATAGTTTATTGTATGATGTCTGTTATTTATTATCCATATGCGAGTGCTTTTGATATACGTTTACTGCCGCGAAATGGATGCTATATATTGCCATTGGGAGGAATATCTGTGTTGTAAACGATCAGAATTATATGATTGTGAATTTCCACATGTATAACTTAGTGTTCCTCACCAACATAAATAACTAGCTAAGCTGTCAGTTGCAGGGATATGAGTTTAATTTGATGCCTAGTACATAATTGATACGGAAATACAGTATCTAATGTATGACAGGTTGGAAAGCCAGTGTATACACCCTATTAATATATAATTATAGTAATGCTTTCTGATACTTCTCACTTCCTTGTCGTCATGTGTGCGTTTACCGAGCTTGAATGTTAATGAATCACGTCCCATGAAGATTAATGCTCACGTAATTACGAGCACATGATTACTCAGAAGTGTCAAGTGCTGTATTTGTCTTCTGAATACCTTCTTAATGGACTCAGTGGTCTCTAGGACTATTGGTGAGAATATTCAAGCAACACTTCCTTGAAATTTCCTTCCAACATTATGTTATATATTCCAGCACAGAAGATTCTCCGTTCATCAGTTATGATATAGAGAAAAAGTTAATGGTTACATGAAAGTAGGTAATAAAAGGTGTTCTTGATCTAATATTTCGAGGATGAAAAACATTAATGAGGAGAGTACAGTGCTTTTTTGTTTCGATAATGAAATAATATGCATTGGTGTGTTGGTGACTTAACCATGATTTATTATCTTGGTGAGAGCATTATGATTGATGTGGTTTGGATTCTGTGACACTGATTTATGTTTAAGCAATTCACTGATTGTTAACTGGGTTTTCCCGACCCGATAATAATTCTCTGACGATCTGAGAGGAATTTATGCCTCTTATGTAAGTTTATCAGTGTTACAAAGCAAATGGAATACCTAGGAGTTACATGAAGCTGATGTTAGTTTACCTTGGTCTATAGATAAAATTTATTACACATTCTCTATTAGATTTCAATCTGCTATATGACAGGGTAATGAGACCCGTACTACAAATATTTGATCGCCTCAGTACCAATACCAGCAAAACTTCATTAGCACACACGGCACTTCACCTTGATGACTGACACATACATCACGTTATCTTGCTCACAAATGACGTTTCTGTTAAGGAAGACAAATAGCATTGAGATCGTTGTTGCTCCGACAAATGACGTTAAGTTAGATGGTGTACAATATATATTTGATTAAGTGTTTTAGATCTACACCTTACCCACATGGCCTACAGGTGATGAAAGTTAAAAAAGGCATTGCTACGAAAACGAATTAAGTGAGATACTCGTTAGTTCTTAGTATGTATATAGTAAATATGTATAGTTGACTCCAGAGAATATAGAATTGTTTGGTAGTTAAAATAATAAAAGAGAAACTATGTTACAATATGATTATCCTTAAATGGTGGATTCTGTTGAGGCTTGACAAAATAATTCACTAATAATTCATAAACTAACCAACTACAACAACTATTACTCACCAGCAAACGCGCAAAACATGAGTGCATCACATTATAGCCATTCAATTTTTCCAATTACAACAGTTTCCTGGAGAGCGGCGCAATAATACAGCCACAAAGCACAGTGTCGTAACTAACCTCACAATTTTACCTTTTCACACAAATACCAGGCAATGATTTAAAAGCGAATTCGTCATATCGCAACCACCAACCACCAACTGTGTCCACTACAACAATTGCCAGTTACGGGTGTAATAATTTATAAATATAATAACAATTGATTTCCCTCCCGCCACCACTGCCGTGACCAGATTTACACAGGTTTATGGGTTTGATCCCCGGGAATGCTATGGGTTTATTTTTGTGCATAAATTGAAGACTACTGCTGATGGTAACTGTACTGACATTATCAATCATATTATAATGAAAAGGGTTCAGGCCTTTGAAGCTCGTTGGGTTATTTGCAGCCACTATAAAGTTTACTCAGTAGGAAATGGACAGATTCACTACCCATATTACACTATTATTATCACTGACAAATTCCTGATTCATTTCGTCATATAGAGAATGGTGAGCTCACAATATAAACACACTCTCTGAACGGTAGGTCACATGGCAAAAGCTAAATGAGTGTTAGCTTGAATAACATTGCTTCGTTACTAACTTACTACAACTCTTCTTGGTGCTAATACATTCGCTTCTGTAACCCAGTCAGTGTCGAGTACGGATCCACCGGGCTCTTCACCTTCTACCTCGAGGTTATCTTTATTCTTTTTATTCTCTTCCTTCTCGTGATACCTTATCATCTATGCATTAAAAACACATCCAAGCACAAAGAAGCACGAAACAAGGTCAGAAAAGAGCTTCAACTTCCTAGTCAGATACACTTTCCTTGAGTTGGATGAATTATGATATATTTTCAGTATATCTTGCTTCATGTTGTATATTGTCCTATGTTGTATGTTGTCCTATGTTGTGAGTTGTTCTTACTTTATGTTGTTTTAATTGTATAATGCCCTAGCTTGTATATCACCCTTTGCTGTATATCAACGAGGAAGCAATAAATAATAATATTCTCCACATACTTTGGTTACAACTCTGTCTGTCTTCCGTATTCCTTGGTGTCCAATATACTCTATAATTTTCTCTTTACTCTCTGTTCTTTTTCTGTATTCTTCCTCTCTTTCCATAGTACATTTCCTTTTGCATCTTTTGGTTTACCTTTCCTCTGTCACCTATAAATATATAGAATTTAAACGCCGTATTTTGTATTATTCATCGTTGAAATCTATCCTGTGCTTCCTAGTTCTAACCATTTATGCACAAAATAGGATCTGTCCCCCTCACGCAGCATCAGATGGAATGGATTGCATGCGAATGAGATCGTCAAGTTGTGTTGTCGTCAATTAATGGTGTTGGTAGTGATCATTTTTGTCTGTCACCAACAGAAACAACAATAACATATTGGGATTGTAACAGCCCCTCGCTGACTGCCGACATGGCTAATGTATTTGGATGATGAATGAGAAAAATGCTCTTTCTCTCTCTCTCTTTCTCTCTCCAATACATTTTCCTCTATGCCGAATTAAAGCAAGAGTTTGTTTTTCTTCTATCTCCAACTCGACTAAAAGGGAATCCAATTAATAATGCCAACATATACAACAGAAAGCGAGTCTGGACCGAAGACCCATAATATAGTATACAAAACGGTGAACAATGAAAAGATGTTCTAGTGTCTCAAACCCCAGCCCGTTCTGCGTGACACCAGCAGCTGAAGTTTGCTTGTGTTGCTGGGGAGATTGGTGCTGTGGCGTTGTTTTGCCTCGGCTCCTCTGTTGTTTCGTCTGATTGGAAAACTTGGACACGTCTTGGTCGCCAGATTTTAATGTCTGGTGTGTGTCTCATGTCCTCTCTTCCTCGCCACGTCTTGGGCTTACTTTTTTTTTTTTTGTGACCAAGTATCCTGAACTGAAGATTGCTTTTCCATTAACAATTGATTAAGTCATTAAGGACCCTGTGATCGTGTATGAAAATTGGAGGCTTCTGATTCCTCCTGACCATGCCACGAAACAGGCTCCTACCCTATAGGTGGTGTTTCGTGGCAATATTTGAAGGACTCATTTATCTCCAATATTCAGACTACATCACAGGGTCCCTTAATTAATTAATTAACTTAAGTGTTTTTCGGCATTTGTATTCAGGGTCACCATAGCAAAGTTATTCAGGGTTCACGTCATATTTATTCATCGACGTTGACGCAAGATATTTTCAAGCCTCGCTCCACGACTGTAATCTTGATGTTGAAAAAGGCTAAAATCTGAACCCCCAAGTCCTTTTTTATCCAAAATTACCGCCAAAGTTAGGTCGACGTTACAAAATTGACTTTCCAACTTAGCTGCTCCCCTCCACCTTCGTTTTTCATCCATGATTCTCTCAGTCTCTCTCCTCTTCTCTCTCCTTCCATTTCGTTTTCTTTATAGGGTTTATTTATCTCTCTTTTATGTCCCTCCTCTTCCCTTTAAATTTCCCTCCCTCCTACCATGACTTTCCTCCACTTCTTCATATTCATCACATTTTCCTTCCCTTCCCTGTTTTCCAATCTCGTAACAATTACTTTCCCGTCTACATCTAATTCTTCCCCGTTTATCCTTTCTTGTATCCTTCCCCTTTTGTTCCCTTCTGCTTCAGCGACTTTCCTTCACCATCCCTTACTTATATTACCCTTCTAACCACCTACCCCTATTTGTTTCTCCATTCCCCACTATCCTATCCTTCTATGAACCTATTCTCATGTTCATTTCATACTCTCTTAGGTTTCTCTCTTCCACTCAATTTCTCGTCAATCCCCACCCCTTATACCCTACCCCATAATAATCTCCATCATCCCTCCCTACCTGCTCTTCCTCCCACCTCTCATTTGTGGCTGTCAGTGGAGATAAAATTAGTCCCCCTCAAAAAGAGAGATAACAAAGAAAATGTGTCACCAAGTTAGGAGATGAAAATAAGCTTCTTTGTGGGAAGTGATGGAGCTGTAAGTGAACGTAGAGAGGGCGTGAGAGGAAAGGGTGGTAGTGTGGGTAGTGAGAGTGAAAGTTTGACTGGTAATGTGGGAGGAAAAGGTGGGAAGTGAGAGTGGTAGTGTGGGTAGTGAGAGTGATAGTGAGAGTGGTAGTGTGAGTGGTAATGAGGGAGGAAAGGGTGGGAAGTGAGAGTGGTAGTGTGGGTGTTATTGAGAGTTGAGTTGTGGGCGGAGTGTGGAGAGTGAGGATGGGAGTATGGTGTGGTAAGGGAGTGTGGTGAGAGAAAATCTGAGAATGGTGAGGTAATGTGGGAGTGTTTTAAGGAAGTGTGGTGAAGTAATGTGGGAGTGTGGTGAGGTTAATGTCGGAGTGTGGTGAGGTAATGTGGAGAGAGAGTGTGGGAGTGAGGTGAGGTAATGTGGGAATGTTTTAAGGGTGAGTGTGGTGAGGTAATGTGAAGAGAGAGTGTGGGAGTGAGGTGAGGTAATGTGGGGAGTGAGGTGAGGGTAATTGTGGTGAGGTAATGTGGGAAATGTTTTAAGGGAGTGTGGTGAGGTAATGTGAAGAGAGAGTGTGAGGGTGAGGTAATGTGAGGAGTGAGCGAAGTAGTGTGGTTGGGAAAAATCTTCAAGGACTTTGGTTCCGCCGGATCTCCAAACTTTGCAAGATGCATTTTCATTTTTCAACCCGACGTATTTTTTTGGCATCGAGTTCGTCTCCCTTCCTTCCACTTATCCTCTTCCACCAGAACGCCCTCGTCATCCTATTTCCATTTATTGGTTATCCTTTATCAATCAGTCAGTGGGGTGTGGTATCCGTTTATTGATTATCCCTTCGTTATCACTTCGCCTCCTAGTATGAGTTTTTTTTTTTCGGGGGAGGGGGGAGGGGGGAGGGAGAAGGGGGGGTCTCTTGCCTTTTAACAGAGAAACTACTAGTGAGTGAGGATGAGTCTCTGTTCTATTTTTTTTTTTTTTTTTTACTCTGTCAACCCCATTTAACTCAAGACTTATTTATCACAACGATCATCATAGGTTAGTCACAGAAACGCGTCAATAACTAATTCCACTAATAAAAAATAAAATATAAAAAAACTTACGTCGGGAGATCAAATACGACTAAGCTAAATTTCGTTGTCCATCTGTTACCAATTTCTCGCTATTCATTCAATTTATTACATTTTCTAAATTCAGTAGAGTATGTCATTCACTCCTTTCTATCTTTACACTCACAATTTCCACACATGAACGCTCACATTCCATTATAACACTTACCACTGTTGACATTCCACAACAACAGAGAGAGAAACAAAGCCAAGAAGAACAGTCAACACCCCAGGCTCTCAGCAACGTACGTACCTGCAATAAAAAAATGTGTAACCTTTATTATTCCCGCAGCATCAAAAAGTATGTTGTATAGTCCATGAATACAGCTTTCTATGCAGTATTGTGATAATGAAAATATAACAAACAAACATTATGATAGCAGTATTTTTTTTTTTTATGGTGAGAATGAATTAAATAAACATTATTATTGCAGTGTTTTGATGGTGAGAATAAAACAAACTCACATTATTATTACAGTGTAATGATGGTGAGAATAAATATAAACTGACATTATTATTACAGTATTTTGATGATGAGAAGAAAACAGACATAATTATTACAGTATTTTGATGAGAAGAAACAAACATACATAATTATTACAGTATTTTGATGAGAAGACTAATACAGACATAATTATTACAGTACCTTGATGAGGAGAAACAAACAGACATTATTATTATTGTAGTATTGTGATAATGTGTATAAAACAATCAGACATAAGTACACCAGTCAGGAGCCAGTGAGTGAGTCTTTATCCTGTGTCTTACCAATTCAATTACCTGCCTGCTGATAAAAGCCTTGATTGTGTACAGGTGAGGTGTATTTTTTCCCTCTGGTCAAAGGAAGGTACTGGATAAAGGTTAACGTTGCCGTTTTCTTTTTCTATCTCTCTCCCTCTTATTTTGTTTTGTGTTTTTATACTCCATTTGTTCTACACTATATTTTCTTCCTGAATAATTATCTTTATTTTTCCTTTCTCTTTTTACTTTATTCAGGAACTAATGACTCACATAATCACCGAATAATAATAATAATAATAATAATAATAATAATAATAATAATAATAATAATAATAATAAATAATAATAATAATAATAATAATAATAATAATAATAATAATAATAATAATAATAATAATAATAATAATGATAATAATAATAATAATAATGATAATAATAATAATGATAATAATAGTATAATAATAATAACGAGATGAGAGAAGAAGCCAACCACCGTATTGATAATAGTCTTTATATTACCTTATTCGCATATCATTACACCCTATATCTCCACCTCCTTCACCCCACTATATATGTTAATCTCTCTCTCTCTCTCTCTCTCTCTCTCTCTCTCTCTCATCTCTCTCTCTCTCTCTCTTCTCTCTCTCTCTCTCTCTCTCTCTCTCTCTCTCTCTCTCTCATCTCTCTCTCTCTCTCTCTCTCATCTCTCTCTCTCTCTCTCTCTCTTTCTACTGCCTGGGAGTGTAAGGAGAGCCTGCAGGGGGTGTGTTTCAATCAGTGTGAGAGATACCTTTC
>JAWQEG010004643.1:5000-32869 GCA_033782935.1 Petrolisthes cinctipes | reverse complement strand
GCAGGTCACTCAACTGGCCTCTTCTCCCCTTCACTACTTTTCCCTCTTCTTGTTTCGTCTTCCCTCCTATTTCTATTCCTCCCTTCTCTCTTTTCCTTTACCTCTCATTCAGTTTTCTTTCTAACCTCCCTTCTCTCCTTTTCCTTCCTTCTCATTCCCTTTTTTTCCCAAACACTCCTTTATCTCCCTTTCCTTCCACTCTCATCCCATTAATTCCCTTGCCACACCACTATTTATTCCCCTCCCAAGACTTACTTATCATATACAACATACGGTTTATTTTCCTTCTATTTCTACTCTCCACTCCCTTACACCCAACCATTCCCTATGACTTAGAACTGAAACCCATTACTATAGGAACAACTTACTTCAGCCCCTGTGTCTGAGAACATCTGAACTTATAATTCTTGAGTTACGAGTCCATTGCACCGACCACTCAGCCTGCGCCTCCACTCAGTCTTCATTCATCAGATCAGTTAAATCCTCGTAAGCAATCTGTAGCATCTTCATTCTTCCTTCCAATCGACAACTCCATCATCTCCCACCAGGCTCTCAGTATACAGAATGTGTGTGTGTGTGTGTGTGTGTGTGTGTGTGTGTGTGTGTGTGTGTGTGTGTGTGAAAGAGAGATCTGAAAGAAATATAATTTATTTTCAAGACGAGATAATATTCAGCCTCCACCACCGTCCTCATCTCTCGTCTATCTAATCGAACAGCAGCCTCCCCGACCGACAAGTGTGATAATAAAGCTGTGGTACCCGAATGATCACAGGTGGTAACTTATGACCTCTTCTTCTGGAGATATCTTTACCGCTGGCCAGGTGATTGATTACAGGTGCGGTACACACACACATACATATATACATACAAAGAAAAAAAAACGTACACGCACACGCATACATTCTCTCTCTCTCTCTCTCTCTCTCTCTCTCTCTCTCTCTCTCTCTCTCTCTCTCTCTCTCTCTCTCTCTCTCTCTCTCACTGGGTTATTTACTCAGCCACAAATGTATATTCACATTCAATCAGAAATTCATTCCCTCACTCACTCACTCACTCACTCTCCTCATACATCAAGCTGATACCGTATAGACGCAAACCAGCTGACTCTCCTTACTAACCCTCCATCCCCATCCATTATCCATCCTTCTATCCTTCAGTCAGTTCACCTCCTTCACCTTTCGTTTATCCTTCAACCAGTTCTCTCTCCCTTCATAAATTATCTATCGTTATCCACCGCCTATCCGCCTTCCAGTTCACTCAATAAATAATAATCCAACACTTCATTCTCCCTGCATCTTTCACACATCTTTAACCTACAGCCACCATCCATCCCTCTATCCATCCATCCATCCCACCCTCTATCTCACCACTAATCCACTCGCTTCCATCACTAATCTATCACTTCATCCTCACTGCATCTCTCACACTCCACCCTCCATTAACCTACATCCACCATCCAACCCTCTATCCATCCATCCATCCATCCCACCCTCTATCTCACCACTAATCCACTCGCTCCACCATCTATATATCCATCCACCTGTCCACTAACTCCTTTCACCCCATCCCACCCACCTCCACCCACCCCTCACATACACCATTCTCTCTGCCTCCTCACTCTCTCTCTCTCTCTTGTCTTTCTCTTTCCCACCATCCATCAGCACAGACTCACTCATCATTTTACGACTGGACATCCAATACCCACCAACTGAGCCAGCAATAACATACACGGCAGAGTTTGATGTACAGTGATAAGTTACCAGAATACACGCTTACGCTTCTCGATTTACAAGAGGCTCGTTACTGTTGAGGATACCACAAATATACTTACTTATATATAGTTGAAGGTTCTGCGATACGCACGGATGGATGTAAACAAAGTGATATGTGAGAAAACGTATGCTAGAATACTTTGTAAAATAAATATAGCTGGCAAGTTGTACAGTATATATTCTCTTTAATAATATCTGATAAGTATAGGTATCAATTGTAAACATATCTTACATAAGCGATTCGGGGACATTTATATAACTTTCTCATCTGACACATTTGGATTGAATAGAAGAGTGTGTTCGTATCAGCAAAATAAAAAGGTACATAGAGAAAGTTGAGTGTCGCAATTCAAAAGAGAAAGTAGAGGCTTCCAAGGTGGTACAGTATATATTATATGGAGAGAATGGTTGGTGAATTTAAGAGAACGCAACGTGTAAATATCACAACAAACGAAGATATTGAGATGCATGAAGGGTGAGTAGTGTCGCATTTCAGAGAGACCCAAGGCTTCAAAAAGTGATAAATGAAGGGAATGGATGGTGATTCTTAATGGACCTGGGATCTTGTAAGTGAATGATGTGAGGCTACTGATTCGTCCTTGTAGTGCCACGAAACAAACTCCTACAGTATGAGTAGTGTTTCGTGGTACTGCGTGAAGGACTCGGCAAGCCAAAAGGGAAGCGGAGATTAGGGCGGGACGAATGGAGCCTGGGAAGGTGGGAGATAGGATATGGGTACTACAAGATAAATGGGCGAGGGGGGAATGGGGCCGGGAAGGGGGGATGGAGAGACTGCCGATGGAGGGGGAGGAGTGATGGGAAGAGATATGGTATGAGGGAAGGGAAGAGATGCTGGATGAGGGGAGGAGTGAAGGGAAGAGATATGGTAGGAGTGAAGGGAGGAGATATGGTAGGAGGGAAGGGAGGAGATACTGGATGAGCGGAGGAGTGAAGGGAAGAAATATGGAAGGAGGGAAGGGAGGAGATATGGGATGAGGGGAAGAGGGAAGGGAAGAGACATGGAAGGAGGGAAGAGAAGAGACATGGAAGGAGGGAAGGGATGCGATACTGGATGAGGGGAAGAGGGAAGGAAAGATATATGGGATGAGGGGAAGAGGGAAGGGAAGATATATGGGATGAGAGGAGGAGTGAAGGGAAGAAACATGGAAGGAGGGAAGGGAAGAGACATGGGATGAGGGGAAAAGTGAAGGGAAGAAATACTGGATGAGGGGAGGAGGGAAGGGAAGATAAATAAAAATTATATGGGATGAGGGGACGAGGGAAGGGAAGAGACATTTGAAGGAGGGAAGGGAAGAGACATGGAAGGAGGGAAGGGAAGAGATATGGGATGAAGGGACGAGGAAAGGGAAGAGATACTGGATGAAGGGAGGAGGGAAGGGAAGAGATATGGGATGAGGGGACGAGGGAAGGGAAGAGATATGGGATGAAGAGAACAGGAGATAAAGGTTACTTACTCTCCATCCACTTGTTACACTGGCACACACAGCAGATAGCCTAGTCATGTCCAGGCTTTAGTGATGGTCTGGTTAGAATGTTAATGGTGAACAAATATAGGTTGAGAAATATAGATAAAGGAGACTCAGTAACAGGGAAATGGTGAAAATGAAAGGGTTCAAGTAGAGAGAGAGAGAGAGAGAGAGAGAGAGAGAGAGAGAGAGAGAGAGAGAGATGGAATGGGGTGATATTTTGGTATCTGTGAGCATCTATCGTAAGTCATCCTCTCTTTCTTCTCTTAATTGATAACCACCCAATTTTGAACTTGATTTCCAGATTATGATGATGATCGATTGAGGAGGAGGGGGGGAGGGGAGAGTGGGGAGAAGGGTGGGGAGGAAAGGAGGGGAAAGAGAGAGTGTAAGGAGAGGGGGAGGAGGAAAGAGTTTGTGGGGGATTGGAGACGGGAGAGAGTGGGAGGATGAGAAAAGGGGAGGAAGAAAAGAGAGGTAGAAGGAAGGAATGGAGAGAATGAAGAGAGAGAGAGAGAGAGAGAGAGAGAGAGAGAGAGAGAGAGAGAGAGAGAGAGAGAGAGAGAGAGAGAGAGAGAGAGAGTGTGGTGTCCGTTCCACGATTATAAATTTTTTGTTTGTGTGGGTCGACTTTTACTGGCGGTAAATCATGTTCCTTTATGGTGAGGAGAGATGGTGAAGAAAGTGATATGGGGGTGATGATCGTGATGAGGGCCAAGTGATGTCTGAGATGAGGAGGGAGTGGTGTAGGTGATATTGGAACGATGAGGGTTATGGGGGATTGTTGTGAAGGTGAGGAAATGATAGTAAGTAATGATGAGGGTGAGGTGATAAAAGTGATACTGTGTGACAATAGTGATGATGGTGTTGTGATGATAATGATATGCGGTAAAGAGTGTGATAATGGTTGGTATTGTGATGATAATGGTATGCGGTAACGAGTGTGATGATGGTGTTGTGATGATAACGATAAGTGGTAATGAGTATGATGAAGGTGTTGTGATGAGAGTGAAGTGGACATTAGTGATGAAAGAGAGGTGGAAAATAATATCATGGTCTACTTATTCCTCGGTCCTCATCTTCTCATTTAGTTTACTGTTTCAATATCTAAGAGTCCTGACGTCAATTACACGTTCTTAATCAATCGTCTTCTTGGAGGAAAATGCAAAATCTTAAATCCTAGCATGGCAACCGAATATCTTGTACCGAATTCATTACTACACACCTCCTCCTCCACTCCTTCCTGGCCCACCGTAAGCAAATATGGGAAAGATTTCACGGCGTTTCTCTTGTAAGTGAAAGGGTTTGTGTTCCCAATGAAACGCGATTGAACTCAAGGTAAATTTAATTTTGTTTCATTCGGAACTGTTAATATTGTTACCATCCTGATCTCTTGACCCACTAGAACGACCTATTGGTATGATTGATAGATAGATAGATAGATAAATAGATAGATAGATAGATAGACAGATAGATATAGATAGAGATAGATATAGAAAGATAGAGATATAGATAAACTGACAGATGGGTAGAGAGAGAGAGGGTGGGTGAGAGTGTGTGAGAGAGAGAGGGATGGATGGATGATATATTGACAGATTATTTGCTTGCTTGCTTGCTTGATGGATGGATAGAAGGACCAATGGATGAATAAATGAAGGAATGGATTGATTGATTGATTGATGAATTGATTGAACGATTGTGTGATTGACAGATTGATCGATTGAATGGTTGACTGATTAATTGATAATTTAATAGAAAAAGATAATTTTGATGAATAAGTAGATGGATAGATATATAGACCGACTGACTGATCGATTGATCGAAAGAATGACCGATCGACAAGTATATAGATACACACAAACACACAGTTACCAGGCAGATGGATAAACAGATATATATATATATATATCCGTGTGTGTGTGTGTGTGTGTGTGTGTGTGTGTGTGTGTGTATTGGGTCTAAACAATGGCCACCCAACTCCAGGATAAAAAGTGCCCAAAATAAATAAGGGCGTGGTAGCCGGCGCTGTACTGGGAGTGGCCCCCAACATTCTAACAAGCAGATGATAATCGCAAATAATTCCCTCCTGCACCTTCATATTTACACACACCAACGCTACACAAAATGTCTACGTAGGCAAAAGGATACAGTTTCAGTCAACTCTTCAATAACAATATGTGTTATTTCTATAATATACTGTACTAAATACCGCTAGAAAATTCTAGTTTAGAAGGTAAATTTCCTTAGTCTACGGTTGCATGCATCTATGAATATTCTAATACGGGGAACGGGGAGTGCTTTACACAGAAGGGGAAAATAAGATAGTAAAGGAAAGCAAACAAGAATAAAGAACAGGTACATTTATGAAAGGTAATCAGTCATATATAAAAATAATTCATATATAATTGCAATCTCTTTACGGTTTCCTTTTTACAACCAAATTATCTTCAGTGCTTTACCTTTCCCGAACTTCACCTTTCTTTTCTAACTTCGCTCGCTTCCTCCGTTATTTTTTAAGTTTCAACACTGAAAACAGACGGCATGAAACCCGTTACCGAGGCCTAACAAACAAACAAGTACACACACACACACACACACACACACACACACACACACACTTCACAACTTTCGGACTGGCACTCAAACACAGAGAGAAGGATAAGAGGGTATATCCTGAATAAAGTGGTTGTCATGGTACCATCCAAGGTGTTTTACGACGCTTGATGGCCTTACGATTAGTGCCTCAAACTCGATTTCCTGAGTGGATCTGATCTCCCGACCTTTAGTTTACAAGTGTTGTCTGTCTGTCTGTCTGTCTGTCTGTCTGTCTGCTCGGATACCGCCCCTTTAATGATGGTAGGAAGAGTAAAGATGGAAAGAATGGGAGAGTGTGGGTACAGAGAGAAGAGGGAAGGACAGAGAGAAGAGGGAGGGACAGAGAGACGTTGCAATAAAGTTAACGTGGTCTCCCTTGCATACCCGCACACCGTTTTCATTAGGGAAGATAAGCCGTGGCCAGGGCGACAATTTTCTAATTAGGATACCTGCTAATTTTGTTCCTCGACGTACACATGCATAGTGTTAGTGCTTAGGTTATATATGTGGACATCTATTTTGTAATGTCACGTGATTAAGTGATTTCATCGTACTCAGAAATCAGAATTTTGGAAGAGTTTAATATTCATCAGAAAAGGAGGACGTCACATGTGTAATAATAAGGAACATATTAAAGTATAATAAAATATATCGAGTTACTTCCATTGCCTTACGGTTTCATGTTTGTTGGACATTGCAATGGAAGGAGAGATGCTGAATTTCAACATTCTCTAACAAACATAATGCTGCGATATTTCATTTAATTATGTGATACGCAATGTGTAATATATATGCATTTTTAGCATTTATGAACATTTGCGACACTATGTATATAGTGATAGAAACTTTGAACATATAATTACCGTTTTTTAAATATATATTTTACTAATTTTTCTAATATCTTTCAGCATGTGGTATATCCGGTATTTCACATCTTAGCATATGTGGGATATGCGATGCATGTAATATGTTTGGTGTACATGAAGCTGCACCCCGAGATCCTGGCGGGCCAAATTATGGAGGAATTATGCAAGGGTTGGCATGCAAACTTTTCTGGTCAGGCCTCGAGTGTTGTGTTGTGTTGTGTTGTGTTGCCTCAAGGTGCTGCTGTGAGGTTCATTTTTGACGTCCCTGACACACAATATTGTTTTATCCTGCAGCACCTTTTTCCTAATTCTGGTACTCTTGTTTACTACGACTCTTTCAGTACATAGTAGTTTAACCTTAGTACCCCTAAACACCGGTGACGTTTCCTTCAAATTTCCTTGCAACAAAATATTTTTCTTCCTCATCATTCAAACATTCATCTTTACACTTTGGAATCTGATTACTGTAATTTCACCCCGGTATTTCAGGCAACATAAAGATTCCTCACCATTCTACATTGCATCTTCGGTTTGTTACTCGTGATTACTGTGATATTTCCCCGGTTACCACTTGCGACTCAATATTCCCAGACTATATCCACAAATCTCATGAGTATCTAAAACATGACACCACATCTCAATAATTGTGATCAGATGTATACATTATTTCTACACCAGATGCCTGCCCTTCAGAGCATATAATATATTCTACCATAGACGAATGGGAACACAACCCTACATATCTTTCCTAGCCTCCTCAGCCCTTCTCACTTTTATAGCATACTTCAACCCCGTCTAATCTATCCATCATATCTTTCACAGAATTTTTATCATCATTTTGCCACTTACTCTCACTCCTATTTCCCCTTGTTATTTTCCCACATGCTACCTTTTGTCTCCTATCTCATTAAGTTACTTTTTCCATCACTCTCGTCCCTCAAATTCTGCTTAACCATCCACACTATCATTTCTCTCATTTTCCATTTCTTTCTTCATTTCTCTCACTCTTTCCTCCATCTCTTCTCATTCTCCACATCCTTCTCCCCCTCCTCCTCCTTCACCAACAGCCCTTCTTACATTCCATCCACACAGTCTCTCTCTCTCTCTCTCATCTCTCTATTCGTTATATAATTATCTTACTCCACCCTTGTCTCCTTTCCATTCATCTTCCTATATCGTGTTTTAATGTAATATTCACTCCATCTCTCCTTTCTCTTTTTCATTTTCTCTCCTCATCTGGTCCCTCAAGTTGACGCCATTTACACTTTTCTTAACATCAGGTTCACCTCTCTTCCATCTTCATTTAGTTTCCCCTCCCAAAGTTTTAATGCTTCACTTCCATGTTCTTTTTCCCTCCACAACGTCAATAAGATTTTCGGCATCAAGTTACAGACGGAGAATCTGCCCACACGCGCAAAAACCAGCCCGAGAAATTTTTGCCGAGATTCATAGTGTTCTTTAGCTGGCTCACGCTCTGTTGATGTATATGATATTGGCATTTTTCATTCTATCGACCTCTCATTGTACTTTATTCTCCTTTCCCTTTCTAATGGCCCTTCTCATTTTACTAGTATTTTTTATTCTATTGTCCTGTTTTACTTTACTGTCCTCTCCCAGTCTATTGTCCTTAATGAATCTACTAGCCTCGCTCATTCTACCGGTATCTCTCGTCCTTCTCTCATTCTATTGATTTCTCATATTCTACTGTCATCTCTCATTCGATTCTACCAACGGAAAAGTACCAGTAGCCATCAATATCTAGCAAATGCTTTAAAGTACTGGGTCTCGATCCAGCGAACCATGCAAGAACTGTATTGAATATAATATGTAAAAGTTGTTCTTGGTCAGATAGTCAATAAAACTGTCCTACTACTCGAATTGTAAGTGTATATGACAATAGCTTGAAATAATATCTGCCATAAACAGCCTTGATGGTGAATTTGGTGTGTGGTGGATGGTTAAAAATAACCTTTCAAAACCCTTCAATAAAGATGTACAGTCCCTTGGAAGAAAAAAATCTAATATCAACACGTGTTACATCATCTGTCCAGCTCCAAATTTTGCATATGTAAACCAAAATCTTACATTAAAAATACATATCCTTGAAGTCTGCATAATCTGCATTTAAATGAATCTCCCGAATCTGTACGTCCTAATATAAAATATCATAAAAGCAAAATATATTCTCCATGAGCTAGAGGTTACCGGCCAATGTAGTCATATGGGGTAACAGTAGAGCACTCACTACCCTTCGTTACAAGTATACGATTGGAAAAATCCTCATTGTACAATTGTAATATTAGTTCTTTGGACCCACAGACATATATGCCTCAGTCCTAGAAACATCATAAAATGGCTGTAGTTTAGAGAAATATTATCGATTTTTGGCGAAAATTTGTCACAGCATTATAATTGGTCCGACTGAAGAAAATCCTTGTTGCCCCCCTTCAAATTATTAACCTAACTCCTTCGCTTATGGAAATTTGTCACCTCACATAAACCTTCAGCTAGATTTTCTGAAATCCATTCACTTCTGAAATTCCTCCGTCTTTCTTAAAATTCAAGTGATTAGTCCTCGCGGAAAGGGAGAAAGAAAGACGAAAATAATACTGGAATCCTACTCAACATCTCTCAGTGACCATTAACTCCAAAGGGCGTCACCAGTCTAGCTTATCCGAGGCCCCACAAAACTATATTACCATTCTGTAGTGCTTTATTTCTGACCTCCCCTCTCTCAGATATCTTATTAGCACAGTCGCTCACGGGTCTGGAAAAACAGGTTCCCGAGGGAGAAGCAACCCAAGTCCCTCAAGGATACAGGGAACGTTTTTATATGAGAAAGGACACTTAAAGTAGACATGGGCAGCCCAGTTTAAAATATAAGAGGAATTGGTAACTTTGGCTCAATTGGTTTAAGCTACGTTAGTGTACAACAAACTGAATGTGTTACAATATTGAATCACGTTTCACTGCATTATGGGAAACTTTGTAATAATGGAGAAGATGGGTTGAAAAGTAATGGTTCCCTCTGCATGTGAGCTCCATTTGTCTTACGATAAACATCTGGTATATAAAAATTTTGGTTGGTTGGTTGGTGGCCTGTTTGCTCCCCCCCCCCCCTTCCCTTCTCTTAGGGTTAATAAAGCATTCGGCAACAAGAATTTCTCCAACATGCCCATATTTTCACTCTTCTTTTCTCCCTGTTTCTCCTCTGTAGGGTACCTCGTTTTTTCATTTTTTTCGGTTTGGGTTTCCTTGTTCTTCAGTTTCATCTTTCTTTTTCACTTTCCTTCTCCCTGTCTCTCATATTCTGGACACCCGTTTCCACTATTTGTTAGTGTTTTTCCCTCTTACTTTTCTTATTCTCTCTCACTCGTCCTTCTCTGTTTCTCAATTATTATTTTCTTCTTAATTGTTTTCTTTTATCTCGAACTGGTTACCTTTATGTCTCTCAATCTTCCTATTTCTCTTCCCTCGTTCTTTGGTTACCTCTTTCACCAGTTGTTTTTTCGATTGTTAACTAATATAAACTGTTTTCATTAGGGACAATGAGTACAGTACGACAATGAGTACAGTAGTGAGTCTGTTTTTGTATGGGTTTTATTATTTTCATCGTCTCTATCATTTATTGTAGGTGGAAATAAATTATGGTGGAATGTGTTCAATAGACTACTGATTGTAATATGACGAAATACAACCAATATATTATATACGGTACACACTAGAACTGCATTACATATAAATTGCGATGTGATCCTCTCTCTCTCTCTCTCTCTCTCTCTCTCTCTCTCTCTCTCTCTCTCTCTCTCTCTCTCTCTCTCTGATCTTCGTGTGTGGCGCTGATATAATATTCAAAGAAAAGAGGAAAATGAGAGAAAGGAAGATGCACGAAAGGTGCACTTTTCGCACACACACACACACACAGACACACACACACACACACACGGCAGACCTTACCATGCGTTTTATATACATAATTATAATCCAATTTTTTGTAAATACTATGGCAATAAATATTTGAACTTGAACTTGAACTTGAACACACACAGTCTAAGGTATATTACGTTTCGTCAATCCTTCGATAACTATACTGAGAGAAGTAACATGCATTGACTCAATCAAATTAAAAGTGTATTTACGTCTTCAGATTCATATAAGTAAGGAGTGACAAACCATATGTGTGATGAAATCCAATTTTTTTTCCAGTCACCTACATGTGATCTGCCAGCGTATTATTCGAATTCATTTAGTAGTACGATTTAAGAAAGCTTAAGTTTTAAATCGATGTAACTGCCAAATGTTTTTTTTTTCATGTAATACAATTATAAATAGGTTATAATCATGATATCATGGCATCTGATGATATACATTGTATGGAGGCCAGAAAGGGGAAAAAAGGATGGTAAATAAAGAAGTAAAATATAGAGTGCCTAAAAATAGAGGGTAAGGAAAGAAAGAGTGGAAGGATTACAAAGGGAGTCAGGAAAGGGAGAAGAAGAAATATCCCGCGAGGAAAGAGGAGATAACAATAATAACAAAATACAATGAAGGAATATTATGCAGGAAGGAAAGAAAGAAGTAGCCGCGAGTGAAGGACAAGAGACAGCGATTTGTGATCAATAAGGAATGAGGAATAATAAGAGATACAAGAAACTTAGATAGATTTGTAAGAGAGAAGGACAAGGGTGCAGCATCGAATGAGGAAAGAAGGTACAAACTGTAAGCGAAGAAGAGAAGGAAAGCAAAATTAAATATCAAACGAGGAAGGAGATGTAGATAGAATAATAATCGAGGGAAAAATGGAATGAAGAGCGAGTAATAAGGAAGGATGAGAAGGGAAAGCGCCCGCCTGGATGGAAGGTGAGAGGTGAGGAAAGACGTCGCGAAATTTTAGTGAATCAAGATAGAAAAAAGAATGCAGAAGGTACGGGGGAAAGCGGGAGAATAATTATAACTAACAAACACGAAAAGAAAGTAATACGGAGATGAAAAGGGTTGAAAACATTAAGGATCCTGTGATCGTGTATGGAAATTGGAGGCTTCTAAATCCTCCTGTCCATGCCACGAAACACGCTCCTTCCATATAGGTGGTGGTGTTTCGTGGCTGTATTTGAAGGACTCGTTTACCTCCAATTTTTAGACTACATCATAGTATTCCCTAATTAAAGAGAGTATGAAACATGACTAAAGAAGTATAGGGTAAATCAAACATGTATTTAGGCAGTAAACTGAAAACGAATAAATAATATTAACTTTATGTATGAAGCAAAAAGAGGCACATTCACTGACTAAGAAAGATATGACATATATAAGTATGGTAATGAATGAGAAAATAATACTGTACTGAATTTGGGGAGGAACACTCGTAAAATATTGCGCATCTTATCCAGCCAGCCTTCCTATTCACAGATAACATTAACATTGTATAAAGGTGTAGTATATTGTAGACGAATTGGAAGGTTACTCATTCTTCAAACTATGACAGGAAAGAGACTACCTCAGTATACCTCATTTTTTTGGCATAGCTTGAAGAATTTAGTAGCTCTCTAATTCGTCCACACCATCTTATCCTTTCATTGGCCAAAACAACAGAGATGGGAGTAACAATAACTAAATACTAGCTAAATGAAACTGCTTCATACAACCAACATAACTTTCAGGTTATTATTACTATACATTGCAAAGTTGATAGCGTATAAACTAATGATAGAGTATATATCAAACTAGTAATGGTTAATGACAAAGTAAGGGAATACAGTGAAGTCTAGCGAATGAAAAATATTACAGCTATAATAACACAGCCATATAAAATAAAAGAAGAATTAAGAAGCAAAACCATAACAATGGATACACCCACATGGATAAATATAAAGATTTACTTACATGTATAAAAATCGACATACATACATACAGATGCTTGTACACACATACTGTACTGTTCACCTGCAAAGGAGCAACATAACTGGTGGAGAAAGGAGAGGAGAGGAGAGAAACCCGCGGGGCAGGGAGGAACGAAGGGAGAGGATGAAATATGAAGAGAGGGAGCAAGGGAGAAACACACACACACACACACACACACACACACACACACACACACACACACACACACACACACACACACAATATCATCTGTTTCCTATGTCCAATAAGATACAGAAATGACATGAAATAAAAAAAAAAATGTATATCTTACTCATATTCTGAAATGAACACTAAAGCAGTAAATATTGACACCAACATGGGAAAATGAATGTATGAATGGAAATCAATTTGAATTAAAATTATGGAAATGTGCTAATAAAAGGAAAAGTGGATAAATGATAAAGGGTAATTGATACAGGTAGAAGTGACAGATTAAAAAAAAAAGATAAAGATTGGGGAAAGGAAAGGTCAATAGAAAACACAGAGAAGGTGAAGAGGAGATATGACAGAAAGAAAAGAAGGAAGAGCATGGGGTGGAGAACTGAGGAAGGAAAGGGTGCTGGGACGGAAAAACATAATTATGTAGACAGGACACATTGCTTTAAGAAGAGAAAACGTAAGGATTAACTGAGTGGGAATGGCAGAGAGAAAGAGTGAGTGGGAGGAAAAAAGGCAGATTGGGAGGGGTGGGGAGAGGGAATATTAGAAGAGGGAGGCTAGATTTAAAGAAACAAGAGAATAATTTATAATAGGAGGAAGATTAAAATTATATTACTAAATGGAACTTTCACATGAAGAAATATACAAGAAGATTACAATTATATATTTAAAAGGAAACTTTCACGTAAATAATTATATATAACACATTGAAATATACTCGCCAACCACATTAACATCATCCTTTATTTGTTGTTGTCATATTGTTTGCTAAGGAACCAAGGATCCAATTAGCTTACCAGGCTTGGCCATCATGTAGTGTTTACATATTTCCCCTGCGATATATTTCATAACGACAATACGTGTTTCTTTGTTTTAAGGTATACGAGTAAGGAAAACAGTCAATGAAAGGAAGACAGTCAATGAAAGGCAGACGGGGGAGGGAGGAACAGGGAACCAAAAGCAGGGATGGGAGGAGCAGGGGAAGGAAAGCATGCAGGGATGGGAGGGACAGGGGAAGGAAAGCAGGGGTGGGAGGGGCAGAGGAGAGAAGCAGGGGTGGGAGGGACGGAGGAGAGAAAGCAGGGATGGGAGGGGCAGAGGAGGGAAGGCAGTACAAGGAATGCAGGGGTAAGAGGGACAGAGGAGGGAGGGAAAGCAGGGTCGGGAGAGGCACAGGAGGGAAGGTTGTGCAAGGAAGGCAGGGATGGGAAGGAGAGGGGAGCACGGGGTATGAAGAATAATTGAGTCTGTCTAATTTTACGAGGGTGGATCAAGGTGGGCGTAGTGTCCGGGTCAAGAGGTTCCATGCCCCTCTCTCCCCCCCTTGTCCCTGCATGCCCCTTTTCCCTGTCCCTGCCCATATTCCCTGTTCCTGCCCCTTTTCCTTGCCCCTTTACTTGTCCTTCCCTCTTTTCTTGTTCCTGCCCCTTTTCCTTGCCCCCTTACTTGTCCCTCCCCCTTTTCTTGTTCCTGCCCCTTTTCCTTGCCCCTTTTCTTGTCCCTGTCCAATTATCTTGCCCCTTTTCCTTGCCACTTTTGTTGTCCCTGTCCATTTTCATGTGCTTTACCCTATTCCTTCCACTTTTCCCTGCCCTTGTCCCTGCCCCTTTCCCCAGTCCCTGTCCATATTATTGTTTTACCTTGTCTTGTACACACTCGGATACCACAGTCCCTAGCCCACCTGAGTCGAATCCCGAGATCTGAAGCAGGGAGTTTCTGAACGACAGCCCACCCAAACCATCACAAGGCTACACACACACACATTTCGAACCAATGGAGGCTTTGGGTGGGCTGTCGTCCAGAAACCACCTGCTTTTCAGATCTCGGGCTTCGACTCAGGTGGGCTAGGGACTGTGGTATCCGAGTGTACCTACCTACGCCTTTCAATGTCCCCTGGGCCTTCCGTAAATAGTGTTGTAGTCGGCATTAAATTCGCTTAGTGAGGGAGTAGATAGACAGTAATGACACAGTGCTAACAGAAGTGGGATTTTCGTAGAAGTAGTGTAGGTAGTGGTATGGGTAGTGAGGGAGTGGTATAAGTAGTGAGGGAGTGGTATAAGTAATGAGGGAGTGGTATAAGTAGTGAGGGAGTGGTATAAGTAGTGAGGGAGTGGTATAAGATGTGAGGGAGTGGTATGGGTAGTGAGGGAGTGGTATAAGTAGTGAGGGAGTGGTATAAGATGTGAGGGAGTGGTATAATTAGTGAGGGAGTGGTATAAGATGTGAGGGAGTGGTATAAGTAGTGAGGGAGTGGTATGGGTAGTGAGGGAGTGGTATAAGTAGTGAGGGAGTGGTATAAGTAGTGAGGGAGTGGTATAAGTAGTGAGGGAGTGGTATAAGTAGTGAGGGAGTGGTATAAGTAGTGAGGGAGTGGTATAAGTAGTGAGGGAGTGGTATAATTAGTGAGGGAGTGGTATAAGATGTGAGGGAGTGGTATAAGTAGTGAGGGAGTGGTATGAGTAGTGAGGGAGTGGTATGAGTAGTGAGGGAGTGGTGTAGGTAGTGAGGGAGTGGTGTAGGTAGTGAGGGAGTGGTATGAGTAGTGAGGGAGTGGTAAAAGTAGTGAGGGAGTGGTATAAGTAGTGAGGGAGTGGTATGAGTAGTGAGGGAGTGGTATGAGTAGTGAGGGAGTGGTATGGGTAGTGAGGGAGTGGTATAAGTAGTGAGGGAGTGGTATGAGTAGTGAGGGAGTGGTATAAGTAGTGAGGGAGTGGTATAAGTAGTGAGGGAGTGGTATAAGTAGTGAGGGGGTGGTATAAGAAGTGAGGGAGTGGTATAAGTAGTGAGGGAGTATTTAAACATTGGTATAAATAGTGAGGGAGTCCTAGGGAGTACAGGAGAGGAACCAACTGAGGCATATATAAAAAAAAAATAATCTACTCTAGCCCTGTGTGTGTGTGCATGTGTGTTTGCAATTGAGCGAGTGTACAAGTCTGGAACATGAACTGAACTAGTTTATGCCTTAAATATATTAGCATGTATGCGTGTGTGGCAAATTGGTTTGAAATAGTATGCTTCTTTCTCTCTCTCTCGGGAATATGTGCAAGCGTTCCTGTCTATCTGTGTGTGTGTGTGTGTGTGTGTGTGTGTGTGTGTGTGTGTGTGTGTGTGTGTGTAAGCGTCGTCGTTCATATGTGCGTTTGTGTGATGTGTGTTCTATGTTATGTGATTCTAAGTAGAGGTCTATGTTCATTACAGTTGCAGTCAATACTTCAGCTGACCAACACCAAAGCCTGCATGCAAACCATTGAAGTCAATCTCCGAACCTTTTGTGCCAATATATTTTTACTTATATTATTTCAGGCAGATTTGTTATAGTTTGAACAGAGTTGGTAGGAACGACAAATTGCAAGGATATTCTGACCATAAAAAAAGAGAAACACATAGACTTAGGTACCTCATATTGTGGATAGATCTGATAATGGTTCAACAGTTAGAGCGACGAATGGCAGAGTTGTGATGGAAGGAGATGACAGGACAGACAGGCAGGCGTCTAGGCAGATGTTGGTGGAGAGAAGATTAAAAAAAAGTTCGCAGGAGTGGGTTGGAGTGAACTGAAAATGCACTACTGACAGGATGAAAAAGTTGTTAAAGCAAACTGTCTTGCTGTGGAAAAAAGGGATGATAAAGATGATCATGATATGTATAAAATTATGTGTGGGTAGATGCATATTTGGTTAATTGTGTGTGTGTGTGTGTGTGTGTGTGTGTGTGTGTGTGTACTTAATATTAATGCTGTAAGTGTATGTATGTATGTTTAGGTACTGTATGCGTGTAAGGGTATAACCGTGTACGTATATATGTAAGTTGGTCCATGTGTACACGTGCGAGTGTGGCTGTTTATGGCCTCCTTGGTGATTGTTTTCATAATTTTACGACTTGCCAATCCCCGTCCCAATAAGTGGCCGCCTTTAACCCATAAAAATTCCCCAGGTCGAGCCTCTTGTTGACGCCGCCAGGTATTATGCTCCTCTGGTCTATTGTCGTCAGGTTGGCCAAAACAATCCCTAAGTGTGGTGCTTTGAGGATATTAAAGGAAGTTTGTTTTTTGTTGTTGTTGGTGTTGTAAATTGTAGGGTTGGTGATTCCTCGAAACCACGCCAGGAAACAAATCACTTCAATGTTGCTAATAGGATAATTATCTGTTTCGGGACAAAGTTTGAAGGATTCAGTAGCCTTCCAATTTACCGTCACGAGTTTCTACCCCAAACTTTGTCCAGATTACCCACTTCACGCATTTGCTAACTTGCCTATTAGGTTGATTACGTCAGAGAAAGGAAAGCTTAGGTTCTCTTAGGTCAAATTATGCTTGGTTGATTTACGAGAGATTAATTTATATTCGGTTGATTCAGGTGATGTCCGTGAAACGCAGAGTTACTTTGGATAGCTTATGCTACGCTACGTTAATTTAGTATAAAAAATAGCAAAGTTTAGTCTAGCATATACTCTTTGTCTCTCAGTATACCTGCAGTATTTTCTATCTACAAAGTAAGTTACAATTTTTTTTCGCAATTATATGTATACTTCCAAGTTCATAATTTTCCTAGTTTCATTCTGCTTATAATAAACACTTTTTATTCAAATATTGTATTCGTATAATATCCTTTATTTACAGCAACTTCGTAATTCCTTGAAGTATTGATTACCAATTCTAATATATTTTAAAGACAAGTGTTCATATTCAGAGTCTATTATTTATTGCTTATTGTAGAGTCTTTATTCCTCATCATTCAGTTTTTACTCCCTGCTTCCTTTACTTGGCCGCGTGGGGTGGTGGTTGTTGATGGTGTACACGATTACAGGGTCGAGGTTCTGTGTTCCCAGCTTACAACAGCCGCGTCTCCTTCGGCTTTCACTCCTCCTCCTCCTTCATCCCTTGGTAAATGCTATTATAATGGAGGATGCACGTTATATAAGGCTTTTATAGCGATGGGGGCGACCTCGATTGGCCACTCCTCTTCACCTGGCTAGAATCTCACCCTTATCTCCCATGTTTCCTTCGCACCATACACTTCCCCTCTTTCCCCTCACCTTTACATGTTTCTCATATTTTCCCCTTCGTGTACTTCAAGTCCTTAGCTCCCTACTTTCTATTTTCACTTTCTCTCCTCCATGATATTACTCTCCAGTGTGTGTGTGTGTGTGTGTGTGTGTGTGTGTGTGTGTGTGTGTGTGTGTGTGTGTACCCAACAAACATTACTACCGTACTTTATTTCCTACATTTCAAATAATTATTATCTTTATCCTTGTGTTACTCATATACGTCTTCACATTGATGAACTTATCACTTATGTTATGCAGCAATAATGATTTAGAAAAAAAAAGTATTAATCTATTTCTAGTCGAGCTCCGCATCAAGCCCAGTGATTTCCCCTGTATTCTTAGTTATCTTACCTATGTACTGTCCTATGCTTCGCAATTAACAGTAACCTATTTTCAATATACCAGCATCAAAGTTTCGGCAACCAAAGAAACTTAGGATTATTAACAAATGTATATGAGGGATTTCGTTCATAAGACATTACATAAGATCTCTCTCCTCTCACCTCGTCATTTTTCTTCACTTCCTCCTTATTTTCTCGGCCCATCCCTCCCCTTACCGCCTTTCTGTCTTTACATATCTCCCAGATACGTTCCTCCTATTCTGTCCATTACCTTCTTTATTCTCCTATTCTCTACTTTGCTCACTCCCTTCTAATTATTCTCCTCCACTCTTCATTGCCTATTTTCTTTTTCTTCCTCCTCCTCTTTTTCCTCCTCCTCCTCTTCTTCTTCTTCCTCCTACTCTTTTTTTCTTCCTCCTCTTTTTCTTTTTCTTCCTCCTCCTCTTCCTCCTCTCTCCTTTCATCCCTTCTCTTAAGCTGTTCCTGAGCCTCCTCCTCTAATTACCGCGTCCGCCAGTGTCCAGCATCTATGGTGAGGTATGGAGGTTCATTTAGAGGGATGACAACACACACACAGCATCGTGGCCTCTTGGGTCCTGGTTCTTACATTACATTGGGAAGGCGGTGCTGGTCGGTACTAGAGAAAGGGAAGAAGGGGAAGGGAACCATAGGCAATGTAGTTAAGGTGACATAGCAAGGGTGGTGTAAAATCGTCTGAGATAAATGCTATGCTATATAATTATCAGCAGTACACAACATAAGTTAAATGCAGACGCTGTAACCTTTAGTGGCTGTACCTGCATTTTGACTTATTAAATTTGTCTATAACTAGTGATAATACAATACCAAATGACACTGACACTCAGAGAGGTAGAGTGGCAGGGGTGGAGAGCCTGATTGGCGTATAAAGGAAGAAAGAATTTAGGACTCATACACAGGAGAGTGAAAAGCGAGAACAATGATATGGTTGGGACAATACTAAGTCTGGATAAGGCTGGGTAAGAACCAGACAGGAAGGGTCAAAGTAGAAAACAGCAGCAGAAGTGAGGCGAGCAAACATAATAAGAATCTCTCGGAGTAAACTGATAGCAGGTGATGAAAATAGTAGGGAATTTCTTTTAATGGTCCATTTGGTGACGCTTCTCCTTTAAGGATTGGGTGACGAGCGCCTTCTTGCACCCACACCCTCGTCGTGCCTCTACATAAACACCCTTCACTTCACTAGGTTGATGGGGGCATCCCAATGGGCTCAGGGGAGGGGAGGGAGTAGGAGGGGAACTGGAAGAGGGGTAGGACGAGGAAGGGAGGGTCAGGCAAAGGGGTTCTAAACTGCTAGTAAACCTGGTGGTTATATTAATCTGTGTGTGTGTGTGTCAACAAAGGTAGGTTTAAGTCTATGTACTGTACATTGTTTCCAGATATTTTCATTTTTGAAGTGAAGAAATAAAAGTGACTGTAAGAATGATAGCCATAATCCCAACCACATTTTCTCTCCTCCACGATATTACTTCATCATAACCTTCTCTCTCCACACAATTCTTTCACCACACCACATCCATCTCTGCTTCAACACTTATCCATCGTTCATTATTATATCTCTCTATCACCCTTCAACCCATTGATAGTTCCACCCCAGCCCATTCAGCCACCGATGCTCTCTTTCCAATCCAGACCGCTTCTTTCCCTTTGATCAGGCTCCACTCAGCATCGAGGTTGATAACTTAATTGGTTCCCTAACTTCACTCATCCGTTTCATCTCACCACCCCTTCCTTCTCTTACTCATCCTACCATTTCTTACTCATGGCAGCTGACTCATCTCATTCACCTGGCTGTTCTCACTCTCACGTATCATCTCACAAAACCTGATTCCTCGTACTATTCTGTCTCATTTCACTCATTTATCTCATTTTACACACGTGTCTCTTGTTCCATCTCGTACCACACCTACACTCACAACACCAAAACAGCTACCACCAAATTCCACCACAACCACTACCATCCCTTTCACAAACAATCATAACTGTAGCCCACTATAATTTCACACCATTCATTACTTTCACCAGTGACCATGAATCTGCCTTTTTCTAATAATTCATCTAACTACGTGACACTTTAACACACACACACACACACACACACACACACACAGTAATAGTTCTCAAGTTGACCCGTGTCAGTGTTGGCTTGTAAGGGCTTTTGTGTGTGTGTTTCACATGGTCTTGATCACGCCCTGACACGTGCTCACCAACTGTTACCCTCCCGGAATGAGCTCAGAGCTCGTAGTGACCGATCTTTGGGTAAGGCCTTTTTCCACACACCGGAATAGCGAGGTCACAACTCCTCGACTTACGTCCCGTACCTATTCTCTACTAGGTGAACAGGGGTTACACATTTAAAGGAAACAATCCCAATTTATCTCCACCCGACCGGGAATTCAAACCCAGGACCTCTCGGATGTGAGCCGAGCGCGCTAACCACTACACCACCGGGCTGTGTGTGTGTGTGTGTGTGTGCGACCTGAATCAAGCTATTTACCTATTAACTTCGTGGTAACTGGTGACCGTCCCGTGTATTCGGATATGAGAACACGCTGATCGTTAACGTGGTTTGGTTTTCTCCCTCTTCCTCACTCACAGAACCCTCAAGAATCCCTCGTCTTCTCATCCATTGTTACTTTTTTTCACCATCCAATGTTCATTACAAATTTGCTCACTTTTAATTAATTTACTGAGGGATAACTTCGAACATGAGAGTAACAAACACAAGTGGTCAAAGAGGAAAGATTGTGTGTATATCCAGGGCCAAACTAGAGGGTCGGTGGTGGGCAACCCTGACCTTCTTAACTCAGTTCTCGTAATCATTGCCGACCCTTTCACATCCCCTGCCTCAAATACACTACTCCATATCCTTTCTTTGCAACCAGTCTCCAGCTAAACTACTACATACCACCAGTCTCTACAACCACTACTGCCACCAGGCCATGATAGAAAAAAAACAACAACAACGGACCGATAAGAGGATTAGTGATGGGGTCGAGAGTGGTGGTGATGGGGATATGTCAGGTCCCACTATCTTTGCCCACTCACTTCACCACTCCCTCTCTCTACTATTCACTAACCATTTACTTAGATACTTTCTGCTACTATTTGTTTAACTAGTTCTCCTCCAACGTTGACAGTTCACTCATCCAATTAGTCAAACGATACCATACACTTCAGTATTATTTTTCATGTTTCAGTTCACGCTATTCCATATGTACAATTGGACACATGAATGGGTGGTACAGCCCAAGTGAAAAATGGTCAATTTCTCCCAATATCAAGTTCCTTAGTGCCAAATAGGAGACATCAGGGGCAGAAGTCAGTATTGAGGATGGTAATAAAAAGCAAGTACCTGATAATAGACACTGGTTACTCAAATGGGACAAGTATCTTTCGCCTGGGCTGTACCACCCATTCATGTGTCCAACTGTACTTCCTCCACCAGTCAGTCATGTATGTTTGAAAGTCCACTGAACTCATAAAAATGTTGATGCTCTCACCCGCTAGCTCCAACCCTCTCACCTCCAAAACACACCCCTATCCACCCACCCCACCATACCCTTCCTTCCCCTCTCACCATCATCCTCTTACCCCCATAACCCGTTATCCCTGCCCACAAACTCCACCACTCCACTTCCCCATTCACCTCTAACGTTTTCCACCCTCTCATGTCCTCCATCTTACCTGTCATGTCCCAGTCCTTTCTACTCGCGTTCCCCCCACTTAGTCCAAGCTAGGTGCACCCCACACTCCCTCACTGTCTCCCACACTATTTACCTGCCTCCCTCACACCCTACAGTACCTGCCTCCCACACACCCTACATGTCTCTCACATTCCCTCACTGTCTCCCACACTCCTTACCTGCCTCCCTCACACCCTACCAGCCTCCCACGCAACCCTACTTGTCTCTCACATTCCCTCACTGTCTCCCACACTCCTTACCTGCCTCCCTCCCACCCTACCTGCCTCCCACGCACCCCTACTTGTCTCTCACATTCCCTACCTGTCTCCCACGCTCCTTGCCTGCCACCCAAACCTCAACTGGCACACTCATCTTTACAGTTTACCACATTTCACTCCATTGGCAGGTTGCAATGAGTCCAAAGGAAGGGTTTGTAAAGATTAAGAGGCCCATGAATTAAAACAAGCCATCCAGGCACTTTTCATCACGTATGAAGAGCGACTAAAATGATAAATGAAACACAGACACAAGGCGAAAAGTCGAACCACTCTACTGTGGAAAAAGAATATATGATATGATGATACTTTACTGAGAAAATTAATTGGTATCCTATTGCCAGAAGCGTAACTAATGGTTAAAAAAATGTGGAAATCCCCAAGAAAAGAAATTAAAGAAATGAGCAGCACACCATATTCAAAACAAGAAGGTATGAAAAACCAGGTGCAAGTGGAGGGTGGAGGCGTGAAATGGAATGGTTTAGCATCCCCACCCGTCTCCTGCCTTCTTACCCACGCATCTCTCTCTTCCTTACTATCCCCCCCCCCTACCTCTGCATCACATCTTCACGTTTACCACTCCCCTTATAAATTTATCGTGATTTCCTAATCCCAATCCCTCACCCATCAATATTTTCCTCCTAATCAGGTCGCAACTACTTTTCATTCCCTCATAGCTCAAACTCTCACTCTTCCATCCTCTTCTGTCCCCACCCCTCGCCCGCCCACGCTTACCTACCCCAACCCATCACTTCCAAGTGCCCCTTCCTATCATCCCTTCTTCCTTCTAGGCTCTCTTTCAGCCACTTCTATCCAGCATATTATTTTCTCTTTTCCACCATTTCATTTACTTACGTTCCTCTGTCTCTCGTTAAAACTTCCTTATATTCACCACATTGTCTTCTCTTTCCTCTTCCTCCTTCATTTTTCCCGTCTACAGTAATTCGTCACACATTTCCCCTCTCTCTCCCTCTCTATTCACATATTCTATCCCCTACTTCCTTCCTTCCCTTCTTCTGACCTCTCTACTCTTTTCCTGTCCACCCTTTCTCTCCCTGATACCATTTTCCCTGCTTCAATGCCCTGACCCTCTATCCCTGTCTTTCCCTCTCGCTCGTCATTCTCTGTCCCTTATCCCTCCCTACCCACTATTCCTGTCCCACGTCCCTGCTCTTCTATCATCCCCTTTCTTTCCCCCTCCGTCCCTACCCCCCTACCCCTCGCCTGGCTCCGATACAGCGCCACCTAGTAATGGACGGGGCTCATAAAATGGCTCAATAAATGATGGCCACGTAAATCCCAGAATAATATAGTCATTTTTTTACTTAAGTTATTGTTTGCTGTCGCTTAGGGAGGGGAGGGGTGGGGAGGGGAGGGGAGGAGAAAGTAAGTGGGGAAGAAAAGAGAAGAGGAGAGGAAAGGACAATAATGAAAGGAGGTGACAGCAAGTAGGGAAAAGATAAAAAAAAACAGTAAGGGAAAGGCAAAAAGAAAAGATGATAAAAGAGAAGACAGAAGAAAAGAGAAGAATGAAGGGGGAGGGGGATATGAGAGACCATAAATCATACATACATACACATATTGAAGTAGAGATGAAAACAGAATGAGGGCACTAGTTCTTTTCCACACTATCAAAGAACATTATGCTTTATATCCACAGGAGATAATATGACTGATAAAAACACCCTTAGTTCGCATTGTCGGTGGTAAAAAAGAGAGAGGGAGAGAAGATGTGGCAAGAAGTCATGAAGAGAAGCAAGCACAAGGAGGAAAAAAGAGAGTAGGGAGGGGTGGGGGGGGGGAAGACAGGCCAGGAGGGAGATGAGAGACTAGGAGACAGGGAACTGGGAAAAGAAGAAGGGCAAGGATGTGAGATCGTGAGTCAGTGTTGGTGTAAGGGGAAGCATTAAGAGAGGAAGGAAGAGGGAACGGGAAAGCATAGGAGGCAGTGGGGAAAAGAGAGAGAGAGAGAGAGAGAGAGAGAGAGAGAGAGAGAGAGAGAGAGAGAGGTCAGGGTGCGGATGGTGAAAGGTAGTCGAGTGCTGGAGAAGGTATAGGTATAGGGAGAAAAAGACAAGCTATAGATGCACAGGATCGAAGATAGGAAAACACAAATTAAGGGAACGAATGGGAAAGAAAAGAGAGAAAAGAGTGAACAAGAAAGAGTCGAAGATGGAAATGTAACGAAATAAAATCAAAACAAAAAAGTAGCTACGTCAAGTTAAAGGAAAGTAAACGATCTCTGAGGAAAATGAATTAAAACATAGGGATGGGAAAGGAAGGAGGAAAAAGAAAATGGAAAGGTAAGAAAAGAAAACGAAGAAAAGATATGAAAGGGAAGGAACAAACATTTTAGAAAAAGCAAGGAAGTGAAAGAGTTTGTATGGACATGTATGAATAGAAATGAAAGGCAAGAGAAGGGAAAGCGTATGAAGGGATGGGCAGGGAATAAAATGGAAGGGAATGAGAGGGAACAGAAGAGAAGAGAAGAGAAGGGAAGGGAAGGGAAGGGAAGGGAAGGGAAGGGAAGGGAAGGGAAGGGAAAGGAAAGGAAAGGAAAGGAAAGGAAGGGAAAGGAAGGGAAGGGAAGGGAAGGGAAGGGAAGGGAAGGGAAGGGAAGGGAAGGGAAAGGAAGGGAAGGTAAGGTAAAGGAAGGGAAGAAAAGGGACGGGATGGAATAGGAAGGGAAAGGAAAGGAAGGGAAGAGAAGGGACGGGATGGAATGTGAAGGGAATGTGAAGGGACGGGAAGGGAAGGGTAGGGTAGAGAAGGGAAGGGACCGAGGCTGTGTCGTTATCAGAGCATCACATCTCAAGAGTCGTGAGTGCTGGGCTTCGAGTGGTGTTGGTAGGGAGGCCAGGGGTGTAAGCAAGTGGCCTGATAATAAGGGAAAAGGAGGAGGCAAGGTGAAGTGAGCAAGTTTGGTGGGTAAAAGTAAGGTAGGTAGGTAGGTAGGTAGGTAGGTAGGTAGGTAGGTAGGTAGGTAGGTAGGTAGGTAGGTAGGTAGGTAGGTAGGTAGGTAGGTAGGTAGGTAGGTTGGTAGATAGGTCGGTAGGTAGGTAGGTTAGTAGGTAGGTTGCTGGACGGGCAGGTGGAGGCTTTGGTGGGTGTGTCTATTAAGGTTTGGGAAAGTGTAGATGAGCAGTTAATGGGTGTAACTTTGTGAATCTAGTCTGGCTGTAGTTAATGAATTTAGAGTCTACTATGTTTTACATTTTTGCCTTCCTTGCAGTGGCAAAGAACAGACCCTCGATTTGAAACATTGAGTCAGTCCATATCCTGGTATATTTTGGATGGATCAGTATCCCACTTAATCGTTTCCAAAGTATTACACTTCTTAGGTAAGTTGGAAGGTGAGTAGGAACGGAAAAGGGAATGGATTAAGACATTAAATGAACACAGACACATTCTGATGACAATTAATGATTTTCAGCAGCTGGAGTTCTCTATGAAATTGAGTCCATAGCTGTGCAAGGTAACTTTTGAAAGTTAAAGGAGATACTAATCATATCGAAGGAGAGAATGTTTATTTTCACGCTAAATAGAGATGAACGGAGTTATTTTGAAGTAAATCAAGGTCTTCCTTTACACTGCGGGAGTGAGGTAACCACACAGTATCTGAATATTAAGTTTGTCATTCAGGATTTGGACACCTGAATATTTTCCATTAAATAGGACGCCCGAATGTCATACATTTGTTTTTATATTTTGACGAAATAGATTATTAAATTATACCCAAATGAATAATTAATTGTGTAGAGAGGAGTGTGGATCAACCAGTTCTGAAAGTGCTAATTGGGTTGCAATTCGAGCACCATAACCACAAGTCAATGTAGAGCAGACAGATAGGCGATCAAGAGGCGTATGGAGAAACCTGTAGGAAAGGAAGCAGGTTGTAGGAAGGAGGGAGGCAGGGGTTGTGGAAGGGCCTGTGCAGTATGTGGGCAGGTTGTAGGTAAAAAGGTAAGTGAGATATATTTGTATGCGAAGACAGACAGGAACGCTGGCAGATAGGGCAGGGCTGCTGGCAGGTTGAGTGACAGGAGGACAGTCACAGAGATAGGGAGGGGAAAGTTCGGTGATAGGAAGGGTGACTGGGTGGTTGGACATTGATGGCGACAGTTGGGCAGGTAGAGTGACAAGAGAAGCAGAACGGCATGAGTTACATAGATACACGACACAGCTCACACTGATTTTGCGACACACACACGAGGTGGTCTAGCCTTAATACTACTGGGAGAAAAAGGAAAGCAAATAGAAAGGCTCTGGCTTAACTCCCTCTGGACCTGCATCAATAAATAACAAGTAGACCCATCAGAAACCACATAATTATTACTTCCTCCAGGTTGTGAGAGTTTGCCGATAGAAGAACACCCCGCACGATTCCATGTAGAAGCCTGAGGCAATATTCATAGTAGAATAATATAATAAAGGAAATATAACAAGCTTTACCGTTTATCGCAAAAAATATAAAATAACACATGTACACCTAGATTGGAGATGTTGTTATCACCATCAATGAGCAAATTCTATACTACTCTACCTTGCCAACAATATTCTCATTCAAGTGGCAGTGTTGTCATACATGCAATATTTACATAATGTTCTATTCTGCTATATGCATGCGTCATGCAAGACCCTGGATGAGTGACATCTCCCAACATCCCTTGACATCAACCACTCATAGATGTGTGTAAAACCTCCATCTGTGGGTCAAGGGATGCTCATTAATCTTACACATCAGATTACCCTTGACCACTAAGAATCATTTGAGGAAAGTACTTCTCTTAACCCTTTCACCACTCGCCTCATGTACTTTTTTTCTTTTTCTTGCTGAGATCTCACTGCATTATGGCCACTGTTGAATATTACCATTAATTACTCTCTGCTTAAAGTGTACCAAAATTCATTCAACATAATTCCTGAGCCTGTAATCATGTGCCCTAAAGTGTAGCAGAGACAACTGTAAAGACGAAGGTAATTAATAATATTTGCTGAGAGAAAAAACACACACACATTCCCAGGAAGAGCCTATCCTGAAAACTTTTATGCTATTCCTCCACGTCACCATATAAGGCTTACCGTATATTCGAATTTGTGTTTCCTAAATCACTCTGTCAAGATATGGTGCTTACTAATTGTAATAGTTTCAGGCTGGACCCACAAGTAGCCTATAAGCTCTGTGGCAGAAAACAAGGAGTGGCAATTAACGGGAGGGCTCGGGAGTGGTCACCTGTCAGGAGTGGTGGCATCCCTTCCGAGTTTTAAGGCCTTTACCCACCACACGCTTCGACTACACACTTATGGGACTTAATGATGCTAATCGGGCATGGCGTTAGGGGTTAGGCGAGGCAAAAGGTGGCAGCAAGGGTTCTTATATCAAATGGTAATCAATTGCTTTTTATTTGGCATCATAAACGAAAACTTAAATAATAATCTATAGTCGGTGTACTAGTGTGTGTGTAGGTGTGTGTGTGTGTGTGTGTGTGTGTGTGTGTGTGTGTGTGAGAGAGAGAGAGAGAGAGAGAAAGAGAGAGAGTCATAACTCCAACCCGTTCTGTTACCTGAAGACCTCCTCTCCCCTTCCCTCCCTCCCTCCTCTCCCTCTACCATAACTCCAAGGTGTACTCTTTACCTGGCCACGACAAACTGCCCCTTCCCCTCTTATTACTCCTCCCGTAACC
>JAWQEG010004642.1:30000-55231 GCA_033782935.1 Petrolisthes cinctipes | reverse complement strand
TCTCTTACACACACAAACTCTCTCTCTCTCTCTCTCTCTCTTACACACACAAACTCTCTCTCTCTCTCTCTCTCTCTTACACACACACACACACACCATCTCCTCTCTTCTCTCTCACACACACACAAAAACACAACAAATCTCTCACACACACACACACACACACCCATCTCTCCCTCTCTCTCTCTCTAATCTCTCTCTCTTCACACAACACACACACACACACACACACACACACACACACACACACACACACACACACACCACACACACACACACACACACACACACAAACTCACTCTCTCTCTCTCAACTTATCTACCTTAATCCTCAGAGGTGAAGTAGCAGGTAACCTCTTCCTGTGACGGCTACCTTCGGGACCACACCCTTACACCACCTCCTGCCCTCCTTATACACACACACACACCATATCTATCTCTCTCTCTCTCTCATACACACACCTTCTCTCTCTCTCTCACACACACACACACACACAAACTCACTCTCTCTCTCTCTCTCTACACACACACATACACATACCATCTCTCTCTCTCTCGCTCCCTACACACACACACCATCTCTCTCTCTCTCTCTCTCTCTCAACTTATCTACCTTATTCTACAGAGGTGAAGTAGCAGGTAACCTCTTCCTGGTGACGGCTACCTTCGGGACCACACTTACACCACCTCCTACCCTCCGTGGACCACTCCAAGCTGGCCCACCTCTACCCGGCCCCTCTTGGACACGTGCCTGGAGTTTGGGGTGCCGTTTAGGTTTGTGTCCGTCTGGAAATGGTGAAGGGGAAATATTTACAGGCCGCTAATGTTACCCCAAACTCAAAACACCCCGGATATAAACAAAAGAGATTGATTAGGGTTTGTTAATGTTGAAATATACACATTAATATACTCATTAATGCAGAAATATACACATTAATGTAGAAATATATGCGTTAATGTAGAAATATACACATTAATACACACATTAATGTAGAAATATACACATTAATATTGAAATTTACATGTTAATGTTGAAATACACACATTAACGTCAAAATTACACACAGAAATACACACATAATATTGAAATACACACATTAATGTTGAAATACACCCAGAAATATACACATTAATGTAGAATTGGATGAACGGGGAAATATTTACAGGCCGCTAATATTACCCCAAACTCAAAACACCCGGATATAAAGGAAAAAGATGGATTAGGGTTTGTTTATGTTGAAATATACACGTTAATGTAGAAATATACACATAATGTAGAAATATACACGTTAATACACACATTAATATAGAAATATACACATTAATGTAGAAATATACACATTAATGTAGAGATATACACATTAATACAGAGATATGCACATTAATGTAGAAATATACACATTAATGTAGAAATATACACATTAATGTAGAAATATACACATTAATGTAGAAATATACACATTAATATTGAAATATACACATTAATGTAGAAATATACACATTAATATTGAAATATACACATTAATGTAGAAATATACACATTAATGTAGAAATATACACATTAATGTAGAAATATACACGTTAATATTGAAATACACACTTTAATGTAGAAATATACACATTAATATTCTCACTAATGCAGAAATACACACATTAATGTAGAAATATACACATTAATATTGAAATATACACGTTAATACAGAGATATGCACATTAATGTAGAATTGGTGAAGGGGAAATATTTACAGGCCGCTAATGTTACCCCAAACTTAAAACCACCAGGATATAAACAAAAGAAGATGGTGTAGAATTTGTTAACGTAGAAAATTAATATGCAAGTTAATATTGAAATAACACACGTTAATGTAGAAATAATACACGTTAATATTGAGATATGCACATTAATATATAAACACAAGATGGAGTAGAATTTATTGATGTAGAAATATACACATTAACACAGAGATATGCACATTAATGTAATATTAATGTTAATATTGAAATATGCACATTAATATATAAATAATACAATATGGAGTTGTTGTTGTTGAAGTTCCTCAAGCTGTCTGGCCGAGCAGCCCCGAGCTCCTGAGGAAGGTCAATATGGAGTAAAATGTGTTAATGTAGAAAGATGCATATTAATGTAGAAAGATGCATATTAATGTAGAAATATGCACATTAATGTAGAAATATGCACATTAATGTAGAAATATGCACATTAATGTAGAAATACAGGTATCCAGTCATTTCACACACATGTCATTTCGCCACATGGAGTCATTTTGCCATAGGTCAATTCACCCACACTATGCAGTCAATTCACCCACACTATGCAGTCAATTCACCCAAGGTTACTTACTGGTGGTTCAATTACCTCTCGTCACACGTCACTTCACCAAACATTGGGTTTCCTATCGAGTGGTAAATAAAGAATTCGAAAAGAAAGGCTGTGTGTAAGTTTATTATATTCATGAACTGAATATAGATATGGAATTAAAACTTTAAAACCTACTTAAATGTAAAGTATTTAAAACCTAAAAAATAACCAGCCAAGATTCAACAAGCCTTCAGTAGTTGATATGATGACCTCTCTCCTCTCTGTTGGTGTTTATTTTTGTCTCTGCCTGTTCGCTGCTGTTCTTGCCAAGTGCTCAGGGTTAGGCAGACTAGGACATGGTGCATTTCTCATCATCCACTATAGCAGACTGGTTTAAAAAGGTTTTGTACTGCCAGTTCCTTTACCTGTAGTGTTACTTTAGTGGTGATAGCAAAGCCTCTTGGTGCTGTATGGTTGTCGTATAAGTTGCTCTTTACAAGTTTTCCATTTCTAGTACACTGCCAGTAAGTTACATGTGATCGTTGCATTTTTTTGTTATAAGTGTGTGTGTGTTTTTCACCCGGTCTTGATCATGTCCTGGACATGTGCTCACCCAACTGTTACCCTCCCGGAATGAGCTCAGAGTAGCCAAGACTATCAGTGAGCTTGTCTCTATACAATGCTGTGTGTCCTTTTCAATGAGCTGCAACATAGTTTCACCTTCTGGCTGCAGGTCAGTGTTTTGTAAGGCTGGATCTTCAATTGATGACTCTAGTTCCATTGGAAAGTCAGGTGGATCATCTGCTGTAGGGGCACGTGGGTCTTGTTCCATTGTAGGTGTTCCATTGTTCCATTAGGTCGTCAACTGAAAAGACTCGTTCCACTGGTTCATTAGTGAAGGTTTTACGTAAAAATCACAGATCCAGTCAATGGAAATGCCAGATTTAACAGCTGTCCAGTAATCAGCACAAGATATGCCAGTATTACATTTGCTGTGCTGCCACCTGTCACACCTGTCACACTGCAAACCTTCTTGCCTTGCCCGTACAGACACAAGGCACTGAATACACTCGTCTCACCAGTCTGCCATCTTACCAGAAACTGACTGAATTTTATGGCCATTACCAATTACAAAGCATAAGTAAATGAACCACAAAATCCCAACTGAAACGTGAGGTAAATGAACCACAAACTCCAAGTTGAAACGTGCAATTAACAAACGAGAGGTAAATGAACCACCAGTAGCTTTAGACCAATTGACTTCATAGTGTGGGTGAATTGTCCTGTGGTAAAATGACCATAAACCGAAATACACACATTAATGTAGAAATATACACATTAATGTAGAAATATACACATTAATGTAGAAATATACACATTAATGTAGAAATATACACATTAATGTAGAAATATACACATTAATGTAGAAATATACACATTAATGTAGAAATATACACATTAATGTAGAAATACACACATTAATATTGAAATACATTAATATATAAACACAAGATGGAGTAGAATTTATTAATGTATAAATTTATTTTACTAATATTAGAAAGCAATAATATTTGTAAAAATGTAATTATATATTTTACTAATATTATAAAAAAAATGTAATTATATATTTTACTAATATTATAAACAAATGAATTAGTTAAAAAATATTGTATTTATATATTTTACTAATATGATATTTGTAAATTTGTAATTATGTACAATCGGCAAAAAAAGTTTCGTTACCATGCTTTTAACAGTGTGATGTAATGTTGGTAGGCCTGACTGGTGAGTGTGGTGTGACGTGAGTGTGTTATTATATACCTCCGTCACCCTCAGTGTGTTATATACCTCCGTCACCCTCAGTGTGTTATATACCTCCGTCACCCTCAGTGTGTTATATACCTCCGTCACCCTCAGTGTGTTATATACCTCCGTCACCCTCAGTGTGTTATATACCTCCGTCACCCTCAGTGTGTTATATACCTCCGTCACCCTCAGTGTGTTATATACCTCCGTCACCCTCAGTGTGTTATATACCTCCGTCACCCTCAGTGTGTTATATACCTCCGTCACCCTCAGTGTGTTATATACCTCCGTCACCCTCAGTGTGTTATATACCTCCGTCACCCTCAGTGTGTTATATACCTCCGTCACCCTCAGTGTGTTATATACCTCCGTCACCCTCAGTGTGTTATATACCTCCGTCACCCTCAGTGTGTTATATACCTCCGTCACCCTCAGTGTGTTATATACCTCCGTCACCCTCAGTGTGTTATATATACCTCCGTCACCCTCAGTGTGTTATATACCTCCGTCACCCTCAGTGTGTTATATACCTCCGTCACCCTCAGTGTGTTATATACCTCCGTCACCCTCAGTGTGTTATATACCTCCGTCACCCTCAGTGTGTTATATACCTCCGTCACCCTCAGTGTGTTATATACCTCCGTCACCCTCAGTGTGTTATATACCTCCGTCACCCTCAGTGTGTTATATACCTCCGTCACCCTCAGTGTGTTATATACCTCCGTCACCCTCAGTGTGTTATATACCTCCGTCACCCTCAGTGTGTTATATACCTCCGTCACCCTCAGTGTGTTATATACCTCCGTCACCCTCAGTGTGTTATATACCTCCGTCACCCTCAGTGTGTTATATACCTCCGTCACCCTCAGTGTCTTATATATACCTCCGTCACCCTCAGTGTCTAATGGGCAGGGTAGTAGGAATGATGTTCTTTCACCCAGTGCTATTTTTTCTGGATATTTCACAGTTATTCTTGTTCTAAAATACTCAAACGCATTTCCTTATGTTTAATAATGAATAGTTAAGTAGTAAGAGTTCTTGAACAATAAAATTTTAGTTTAAAATCAGCTAAACTTTTGATATAAAAAAGAAACTGAATGTGTTGTGTTAAGTTGTCATTGCCGCGGCCCACATATTATTGCCCGGGACAAAGACCATACCCGAACGGCATATCTCGGATGACACGAGGCACGGCTGCCCAATCGACGGAGTACCAACCCTGCCAAGCTTACCCAGATTAAAATTAACGTAGGGGTGGTAACGAAACTTATTTTGCCGACTGTACATAAAACTGTGTGTGTTTTGTGTCGATATGCGGTGCAACGTGGCAGTGTGGTGACAAGGTGTGTGTGTGTGTGTGTGTGAGTGTGTGTGTGTGTGTGTGTGTGTGTGTGGAGGGGGGGGGGAGTTTGTTAGTGTGTATGTGTCAGTATAAGTGGACATTTGTGTGTGTGTGTATGTGTGTGTGTGTGGAGGGAGGGAGGGGGGGGGAGTTTGTTAGTGTGTATGTGTCAGTATAAGTGGACATTGTGTGTGTGTGTGTGTGTGGAGGGGGGGGGGAGTTTGTTACTGTGTATGTGTCAGTATAAGTGGACATGTGTGTGTGTGTGTGTGTGTGTGTGTGGAGGGGGGGGGGAGTTTGTTAGTGTGTATGTGTCAGTATAAGTGGACATGTGTGTGTGTGTGTGTAAGTGTGTGTGTGTGTGTGTGTGTGTGTGTGTGTGTGTGTGTGTGTTATCACCATTCTGCCGCACCGCCACATAGTGTAACAACGGCATTAAATTGTTTACTAATATTATAAACCAATGAATTAGTAAAAAAATATTGTAGTTTAATATATTTTACTAATATTATAAAAAAGATGTAATTATGTATTTTACTAATATTATAAAGAAATTAATTAGTTAAAATTTATTGTAGTTATGTATTTTACTAATATTATAAATTCATATATTGTAATATTAGTTTTGTAATATAGTTTGGGGTGAAATGTGTGTGTGTGTGTGTGTGTGTGTGTGTGTGTGTGTGTGTGTGTGTATGTGTGTGTACTGTAATCACTTATTGTACCTAACCTAACCTGACCTAACCTAACCTAACCTAACCTGACCTAACTTAACCTAACCTAACCTGACCTAACCTAACCTAACCTAACCTGACCTAACTTAACCTAACCTAACCTAGCCTAACCTAACCTAACCTAACCTAACCCAACCCAACCCAACCCAACCCAACCCAACCCAACCCAACCCAACCCAACCCAACCTAACCCAACCCAATAATAATAATAATAATAATAATAATAATAATAATAATAATAATAATAATAATGGTGCTAAAAAATAATATACCCGGTAATAATAAGTTTACTGTATCAAATAACTATATATTCTTACTTATAGTGTGTGTGTGTGTGTGTGTGTGTGTGTTTTCTTTGCTGTTCCACCTCTTTATCACCTTCTCTCTGTCCCTCCTTTCCTTCTATTTCCTTCAATCATCTTTCTCTATATATTCCTATATGATAATAATTAAAATATATATATATATTATTAAAACTTTACAAAAATTATGATAAATATTATTATATTCAAATTTGGGTGGAAATTGAAGTTTTTTTTTTTTTTTTTTACTATTTTTTTTTTTTTTTTTTTTATGCATGTACAAAGCATCAGAGCTATAGATATAGTGTATGTATGTATGTATGTCTGTGTGTGTGTGTGTATGTGTATGTATGTGTGTGTGTGTGTGTGTGTGTGTGTGTGTCTGTATGTGTATGTGTATGTGTATGTATGTATGTCTGTGTGTGTGTCTGTATGTGTATGTATGTATGTATGTCTGTGTGTGTGTGTGTTATTGTTTTAAGTAGTGTGTAGCTGCTTGTATTAAATTAAAATATGGTAGTTAACCTATTTATTGGAAAGTTTATCAGCTAAGGAACAGAGGGAAGCTGTCAAAATCTTACATGAGTTACCCCTATATGGATGATTATATTTGACCACAACTGTACATGTGATCAAGGTGAGAACACATGTGGTAGGCTTGGTGTGGCAGGTATGTGACAGGGACCATGGTAGGGCTGGCTCTTCTTGTACAGTCAGAAAAATAAGTTTTGTTACCACCCATACATTAATGTTAACCTGGGTAAGCTTGGTAGGGTTGGTACTCCACTGCCTGGTGTCATCTGGGACATCCAGGATGGGTATTGTCTTCACCCCGACCTATAATACTCAGGCCACGGCAGTGACAACTTTTTTATATCAAAAATTTAACTAATTTTAAACTAATTCATTATTAAACATAAGGAACAAGAATAACTGTGAAATATCCAGAAAAAATAGCACTGGGTGAAAGAACATCATTCCTACTTCCCTGCCCATTAGACACTGAGGGTGACGGAGGTATATAACACACTGAGGGTGACGGAGGTATATAACACACTCAGGGTGACGGAGGTATATAACACACTCACCAGTCAGGTGTACCAACATTACATCACACTGTTAAAAGGATGGTAATGAAACTTTTTGTGCCCATTGTACTAGAGCTGGCAGGGAAGTGTGTGAGTGCTGACTGCATGACCCCTTTTATTGCAATAGTCTCTGGGACCCTGATGTGACCCAAGCACGCCCACGTCCTCTCGCAATCCAAAATATGAATCCAGGCTTGCTTTGAAAATCCTGATCGAGTATTAAGCTAGTTCAAGCAAATATGAAACAGGATAGGTGTTGTAATTAGTTCACCAGTATGTCAAATGATTCCAAACTTCAACAACACCTGGATATATATTGTGGATTGTGAGTGTATTTCCCGGATGTAGTGTGGTTTACCTGTCAGCCACACCTGTGTATGGAGTAATTAGGTACCTGGAAGTTTCCCTATAGGTAGACAATGGTTGGGTGTGTATGTATGTATGTATGTCCTCGTGATGGTATGTGTATGTATATGTATATGTATGAATACGTATGTATATATGTGTGTATGTATGTCCTCGTGATGGTGTGTGTATGGATATGTATGTATGTGTGTGTATGTCCTCGTGATGGTGTGTGTATGTATATGTATGAATATGTATGTATGTATGTCCTCATGATGGTGTGTATGTATGTATGTGTGTGTATGTATATCCTCGTGATGGTATGTGTATGTATATGTATAAATATGTACAGTATGTATGTGTGTGTGTATGTATGTATGTCCTCGTGATGGTGTGTGTATGTGTATGTATGTATATCCTTGTGATGGTGTGTGTATATGTATGAATATGTGTATGTATATATGTATAAATTGTGTGTGTGTATGTACAGTATATGTATGAATATGTATGTATGTCCTCGTGATGGTGTGTATATGTATATGTATGAATATATATGTATAAATGTGTGTGTGTATGTATATGTATGGATATGTATGTATGTATGTGTGTATGTATGTCCTCGTGATGGTGTGTGTATGTATATGTATGAATATGTATGTGTGTATGTATGTATGTCATCGTGATGGTGTATGTATGAATATGTATGAATATATATGTATAAATGTATAAATGTGTGGGCTGTCATCCAGAAACCACATACTCCATCTCTCGGACTTCAACTCGGACTTCAGTTTGGACTTCAACTTGGACTTCAACTCATTATGTAAATATTTTAGGTATGTATTTATTATTATTAAATTTATTATTATTATTATTTATTATTATTATTATTATTTATTATTTTTTTATAAGAGAGAGATAGAGAAGGAAATGAAAGGAAGAGAGAGAGAGAGAGAGAAGGAGAAATAGAGAGGGAGAGAGACAGAGAGAGAGAGAAGGAGAGTAAAGAGGAAGAGAGACAGAGAGAGACGTAAAGGAAGAGACAGATAGATAGAGAAGGAAAGGAAGATAGAGAGAGAGAGAGAAGGAAAGGAAGATAGAGAGAGAGAAGTAAAGGAAGAGACAGATAGATAGAGAAGGAAAGGAAGAGACAGATAGAAAGAGAGAAGTAAAGGAAGAGAGAGAGAGAGAGAAGTAAAGGAAGAGACAGATAGATAGAGAAGGAAAGAAAGATAGAGAGAGAGAGAGAAGGAAAGGAAGAGACAGATAGATAGAGAAGGAAAGGAAGAGACAGATAGATAGAGAGAAGGAAAGGAAGAGACAGATAGATAGAGAAGGAAAGGAAAATAGAGAGAGAGAGAAGGAAAGGAAGAGAGAGAGAGAGTAGTAAAGGAAGAGACAGATAGATAGAGAAGGAAAGGAAGATAGAGAGAGATAGAGAAGGAAAGGAAGAGACAGATAGATAGAGAAGGAAAGAAAGATAGAGAGAGATAGAGAAGGAAAGGAAGATACAGATAGATAGAGAAGGAAAGGAATAGAGAGAGATAGAGAAGGAAAGAAAGAGAGAGATAGAGAAGGAAAGGAAGAGACAGAGAGAGAGAAGGAAAGGAAGAGAGAGAGAGAAGTAAAGAAAGATAGAGAGAGAGAGAGATAGAGAAGGAAAGAAAGATAGAGAGAGGAAAGGAAGAGACATATAGAGATAGAGAAGGAAAGAAAGATAGAGAGAGAGATAGAGAAGGAAAGGAAGACAGAGAGAGATAGAGAAGGAAAGAAAGATAGAGAGAGAGAGAAGTAAAGGAAGAGAGAGAGAAACACAGAGAGCCAGAGAAGGATAGGAAGACACACAGATAGAAAAGGAAATAGAGACAGAGAAAGAAAGGAAGAGAGAGACAGAGAATTAAGTAAAGAAAGAGACAGATAGAGAGAGAGAATTATATATTTATTATTAACAAAAGTAGTGTAGGATGGGTTAGTTAGGGTGAAATGTGGCAACACTGTTTACTAGTATTAATAGTAAATGTGGCAACACTGTTTGTTTACTAGTATTAATAGTAAATGTGGCAACACTGTTTGTTTACTAGTATTAATAGTAAATGTGGCAACACTGTTTGTTTACTAGTATTAATAGTAAATGTGGCAACACTGTTTACTAGTATTAATAGTAAATGTGGCAACACTGTTTGTTTACTAGTATTAATAGTAAATGTGGCAACACTGTTTGTTTACTAGTATTAATAGTAAACGTGGCAACACTGTTTGTTTACTAGTATTAATAGTAAATGTGGCAACACTGTTTGTTTACTAGTATTAATAGTAAATGTGGCAACACTGTTTGTTTACTAGTATTAATAGTAAACGTGGCAACACTGTTTGTTTACTAGTATTAATAGTAAATGTGGCAACACTGTTTGTTTACTAGTATTAATAGTAAATGTGGCAACACTGTTTGTTTACTAGTATTAATAGTAAATGTGGCAACACTGTTTGTTTACTAGTATTAATAGTAAATGTGGTAACACTGTTTGTTTACTAGTATTAATAGTAAATGTGGCAACACTGTTTGTTTACTAGTATTAATAGTAAATGTGGCAACACTGTTTGTTTACTAGTATTAATAGTAAATGTGGCAACACTGTTTGTTTACTAGTATTAATAGTAAATGTGGCAACACTGTTTGTTTACTAGTATTAATAGTAAATGTGGTAACACTGTTTGTTTACTAGTATTAATAGTAAATGTGGCAACACTGTTTGTTTACTAGTATTAATAGTAAATGTGGCAACACTGTTTGTTTACTAGTATTAATAGTAAATGTGGCAACACTGTTTGTTTACTAGTATTAACCCTAGATGGATAGTCCAGTGCCAATTGGAATCCACTATTGTGGCCTTGAATTTCCCCCGGTGAGTAAGGGCACAGATAAAGGCTAGTTGGCAACTTTTTTTGTTTACATCGTCAGTAAGCCTCGCGCTTTCGACCAGGAAGGTTGTGTTGTCGTGCTGCAATATTTTATCTGGGCACAGTAACTTTTGTAGTATCCAATTGGCACTGGTCCTTATTCTATGTTACTAATATTGATAGTATAGATATGTGGATTTAGGTGGATTGTTGTTTTGTGTGATGATTTGACTCACTGTTTGCAAGTATTTCGGTAAAAGAAGAGTAAGTATTAGTGGAAATGATCTGTATTATGGTAAAATGCTGTCTTTTTATATATTTTTTCTGTTTTTTTTATTGTAGAGAGTGGTACAATTGGCACTGGTCCACCACAGTACTGTGTACAGTACTGTACAGTACTGTACACATATAATATACTTTATAAATACAGTAAAGTACACATTTATACTTTATAAATACAGTAAAGTTCAGTACATCTAGTTCTGCACAAATATAAAAGGGTGATTTTGTAGATACAGTAATGGACTGTATCTACAAAATCACCCTTTTATATTTGTGCAGAACTAGATGTTTTTTGTGCAGCCAGGAGTTGGGAGATGGATTATACCATCAATTATACATTCTAATTAGTTATGGAAATTTTTTTTTTTCTGAATTTTAATTTTCATGAATTTTTATGAATATCAATGAGGAGTGATGTTTTTTTTCAATAATTTTCTGAAAATCATATATATATATTTTTTAATGAAACCCTTTTCAGCCAACTGGAAGTCAGAAGCCATATTTTTTCAACCACATTATTAATTAGAATTTAAAAAAAAAATTTCATATGGATATTTAATTTTCCAAACTATGATTCCAATTGGCACTCGTATACCAAAAGCGAAAAAAAGACGGGGTCTACCCATCTAGGGTTAATAGTAAATGTGGCAACACTGTTTGTTTACTAGTATTAATAGTAAATGTGGCAACACTGTTTGTTTACTAGTATTAATAGTAAATGTGGCAACACTGTTTGTTTACTAGTATTAATAGTAAATGTGGCAACACTGTTTGTTTACTAGTATTAATAGTAAATGTGGCAACACTGTTTGTTTACTAGTATTAATAGTAAATGTGGCAACACTGTTTGTTTACTAGTATTAATAGTAAATGTGGCAACACTGTTTGTTTACTAGTATTAATAGTAAATGTGGCAACACTGTTTGTTTACTAGTATTAATAGTAAATGTGGCAACACTGTTTGTTTACTAGTATTAATAGTAAATGTGGTAACACTGTTTGTTTACTAGTATTAATAGTAAATGTGGCAACACTGTTTGTTTACTAGTATTAATAGTAAATGTGGCAACACTGTTTGTTTACTAGTATTAATAGTAAATGTGGCACGATGTGTTTGTTTACATACATACTAGGGTGGCCAGACGTCCGGTTTTACGCCTGACTGTCCTCCTATTTAACCCTTTGTCCTACATCCGGCACAACCTAACTCCGGACGTACATGTGTCCTACTTTCCTGGGGCGAGAGAAAAAAAAAAAAAAAATATGTAAATCAATAAGTAAGAGAGAGAGAGAGAGAGAGAGTTATACAATAATGTCAAAAGTTCGATCGAAACTGAGACCAAAATCGGCAGATGTAGTCGGACAGTTACATTAGACAATTGATATATCTTTTGGAGACTTCAGTAATGCTGTAAAGGCCCAGGCTGTAATGTTAGGGATATTGATATGGACAAGTTGTATGAAGAGTATGGCATTGTGGAGTCTATTATCAACAGTCCTCGGCCCGTATTCACAAAAGCAAAGGTCACTCTTCACTTAAAATTTTGTTCGTAAGCATTTATTCATGGCGAGGACCCATAGTACCCGACACTGCTTCGATATCATAACAACAGCTCATACAAATAGAATAGCAAAACCATTCACTGCTTCGAAATGAACCTGAAACAATATGGTGAGGTCAGAAATGCAAACATACGAACAAGTCCAAACTTTAAGATGTTTTGTGAATACCGGCCCTGAAATGGTTAATGGCCTCAGTGATGAACGTTATCGCAAAGTGTTTAGTAGATCTGAGGTCTCATTCACACACTTGAAGAAAGTGAGTTCCTATATCTTCTCCATTCCGTGTAGTAATGCTCACTCAGACCCAGTTTTTTCACTGATGACAACAGCGTGGAGAAACGAGAGAAACAGATTCTCTCTCTCTCTCATATATATATATATATATATATATGAAGTGTCCTACTTTTTGGAAATTCAAAAATGGCCACCCTATTACATACACACACAGACACAGATTGATATAATAGGAGTGAATATAAACACCAATAATTGCTATGTCAAGCACCATTTATTTATTTAAGCAAACAATTGCAACAACAACAATAATAATAATTAATAATAATAATAATAATAATAAGTACAGTCAATATTTGAAATGCATTTTTTTATTATTATTATTTCATTAACTTTTCAATAGTTGATAATTATCATATGGTTAATTTTTAATAATAATAATAATAATAATCATAATAATCATAATCATAATCATCATAATAATAATAAAGTCAGATATAAATACAATCAATATTTGAAATTATTATTATTATTTTTATTTAATTAACTTTTCTATTTAATTCATCTTTGAGTGTAAATAGTTAATAATAATTATATATGCTTAATTAATAATTATTGTATAGTTGATGTTTAAAGTGAAGCTTATTATATTTTTCAGATATAATAATAATAATAATAATAAAATAATAATAATAATAATAATAAAAAAATAATAATAATAATAATTCCAGATATAATAATAAGATTAATTTAAAGGTTTAATTAATTACAAAAATAATAATTGTGTTTGTATTTATTGTAAAAAAAAATAAGTAAAATCATATAAATGTAAAATTAATTATATATTATTATAGAGAGAAAACTTGTGTGTGTGTGTGTGTGTAGCCATTATTATAACACACACACACACACCAGAAAAACACACACACACCAGAAAAACACACACACACACACACCAGAAAAACACACACACACACACACCAGAAAAACATACATACATACACACTCTCTCACACACACACACTCACTCTCTCTCTTTTACACACACACACACTTTCTTTCTTACACACACACACACACTCACTCACTCTCTCTCTCTCTCTTACACACACACACACAGATACTCTCTCTCTTTTACACACACACACACAGATACTCTCTCTCTTTTACACACACACAGATACTCTCTCTCTCTCTTTTACACACACACACACAGATACTCTCTCTCTCTCTTTTACACACACACACACAGATACTCTCTCTCTTTTACACACACAGATACTCACTCTCTCTCTCTCTTTTACACACACACAGATACTCACTCTCTCTCTCTCTTTTACACACACACACACACACTCTTTCTTTTACACACACACACACACTCTCTCTCTTTTACACACACTCACTCACACACACACTTTCTTACACACACTCACTCACTCTTTCTTTCTCACACACACACACTCACTCTCTCTCACACACTCTCTCTCTCTTTTACACACACACACACCTTTATACCATCTTAGTATTTACAAAAAAAATCTTTAAACAAAATACAAATTAACACAAAATAAAATAATGAATGTTGGATAGAAAATATAATTAAAAATATTAATCAATCATTATATTTATAAACAATTAAATCCTGGATAATATTATAATTAATTAATGTTATCACATAATAATTATATCCTTTTAACTAAAATTAAGTAATTCATTTATATAAATTATTCCGTATTGTCTTGATATAATTAATTTATCACATAATAATTATATCCTTTTAACTAAAATTCATTAATAAATTATACATTATTCCCTTTATATAAAATTAATTAAATTTATCACAATAATTATATATATCATTTAAACACAAGTTCAGTAAATTATTCCCTTGATATAAAATTAGTAATTAATTTTATCATATAATAATTATATCCATTTAACACAAATTCAGTAAATTAATTAATTAATAAATTATTCCCTTGATGTAAAATTAGTAATTAATTTTATCATATAATAATTATATCCATTTAACACAAGTTCAGAAAATTATTTATATAATTAAGGTAATAATAATAATAATAATATCAATCAACCTTTTATTATTATTATTATTATTATTATTATTATTATTTCATTTATTATTTTATATCAATCAACCTTTTTTTATTATTATTATTATTATTTTATTTATTATTATTATTTTATATCAATCAACCTTCTATTATTATTATTATTATTATTATATATTTTATTATTTTTTTCTTATACTCTATTCACCTTAATATATAAATTCATATTATTATTATTATATTTAAATTCTTTCACCTCTACCTAGCAGTCTTATATGTAAAGGCTGTGTTTGCTAAAATATCCGTGTGTGTGTGTGTGTGTGTGTTTTGTGTGTGTGTTGTGTAGTGTAGTGTGTGTGTGTGTGTGTGTGTGTGTGTTGTGTAGTGTGTGTGTGTATATATATATATGTTTGTATCTGTGTGTGTGTGTGTGTATATATATATGTATGTATGTGTGTGTGTGTATATATATGTATGTATGTGTGTGTGTGTATATATATATGTGTTTGTATGTATGTGTGTGTGTGTATATATGTGTAGTTATAGTATGTGTGTGTGTGTTGTGTAGTGTGTGTATATATGTGTGTGTGTCTGTTTGTATGTGTGTTGTGTATATATGTGTGTGTATATATATATGTATGTATGTGTGTCTGTGTAAAATAATCACACCAATCCGACCCAAAAATTCAATAATAATTACTTTCACCTTTTAATCTAACAATCAACCATAATTATAATACATATATATATATAGATAATTATTATACATATATATATTTATTATTATTAAGTGGTTGATATTATTATTATTATTATTAAATTATTTACAGCAAATCCTTGATAATAAAACATGATTAAAATTATTTATCACATAATTATTATATTTGTTATTTTGTGTTGGTAATTCTGGAGTAACCGAATCCTCCAAACTATTCCAAGCAACAAAACACCATTATTATTTTGTGTTGGTAATTCTGGAGTAACCGAATCCTCCAAATTATTCCAAGCAACAGAAAAATAAACACCATTATTTTTTTGTGTTTGTAATTCTGGAGTAACCGATTCCTCCAAATTATTCCAAGCAACAAAACACCATTATTATTTTGTGTTGGTAATTCTGGAGTAACCGAATCCTCCAAACTATTCCAAGCAACAGAAAAATAAACACCATTATTATTTTGTGTTGATAATTCTGGAGTAAATGAATCCTCCAAACTATTCCAAGCAACAACAGAAAAACAAACACCATTATTATTTTGTGTTGGTAATTCTGGAGTAACCGAATCCTCCAAACTATTCCAAACAACAGAAAAACAAACACCATTATTTTTTTTATTCATATTTTTCATGTTTCCTGGCATACTTCGGAGGAATCATTTACTCCAATATACCAAAAGTGAATTAATTACCATTTTAATTAATTACCTCTTTAATTAATTACCTCTTTAATTAATTACCTCTTTAATTAATTACCACTTTAATTAATTACCACTTTAATTAATTACCACCTTAATTAATTACCATTTTAATTAATTACCACTTTAATTAATTACAACTTTAATTAATTACCACTATAATTAATTACCACCTTAATTAATTACCATTTTAATTAATTACCACTTTAATTAATTACCACCTTAATTAATTACAACTTTAATTAATTACCACCTTAATTATGTGATGTAGTCAAAAATAATTTAATCATATTTAATTTCAAGGAACTATTTAATATGCGGTGTAAAATTTCGCACATCATCATCATCATTATTATTTCTTCTTTTTGCCGCGCCTTTTACGCATGTCCGGCATCTGTCCCCCCCCTCCCCCACCACTCTGACTACCCCCGCCACTGCCGCCCCCCCCGCCCCCACCCCCCGAGGAATAGTTCTTGCCAAATTTCTCCTTGCACAGGTTGTTGAAGAATTCCTCTAAATCAGGGTCACTGCAAAAAAGAAAATTATTTATATATATATTAACATATATTAAAATACATTAACATATATTAAAATATATTAAAAAATATTAAATATTAAAAAATATTAAATATATTAAAAAATATTAAATATATTAAAAAATATTAAAAAATATTAACTATATTAAAATATATTAACTATATTAAAATATATTAACATATTAAAATATATTAAATATATTAAAAATTATTAACTATATTAAAAAATATTAAATACATTAAAAAAAAAATATTAACAGTTAGATAATGATAATCACTGTATAGTTTGTTTACTCACCAAATTAATTAAATAATTCACTCATAAGTCATTTAATAATAATAATAATAATAATGATCACTGTATAGTTTACTGACCAAATTCATTAAATAATAGAGGGAAGGAAATAGAAGGAAAGGAGGGACAGAGAGAAGGTGATAAAGAGGTGGGGAAGGAAATAGAAGGAAAGGAGGGACAGAGAGAAGGTGATAAAGAGGTGGGGAAGGAAATAGAAGGAAAGGAGGGACAGAGAGAAGGAAAGGAGGGACAGAGAGAAGGAAAGGAGGGACAGAGAAGGAAAGGAGGGACAGAGAAGGAAAGGAGGGACAGAGAGAAGGAAATAGAAGGAAAGGAGGGACAGAGAAGGAAATAGAAGGAAAGGAGGGACAGAGAGAAGGAAATAGAAGGAAAGGAGGGACAGAGAGAAGGAAATAGAAGGAAAGGAGGGACAGAGAGAAGGAAAGGAGGGACAGAGAGAAGGAAAGGAGGGACAGAGAGAAGGAAAGGAGGGACAGAGAGAAGGAAAGGAGGGACAGAGAGAAGGAAAGGAGAGACAGAGAGAAGGAAAGGAGGGACAGAGAGAAGGAAAGGAGAGACAGAGAGAAGGAAAGGAGGGACAGAGAGAAGGAAAGGAGAGACAGAGAGAAGGAAAGGAGGGACAGAGAGAAGGAAAGGAGGGACAGAGAGAAGGAAAGGAGAGACAGAGAGAAGGAAAGGAGGGACAGAGAGAAGGAAAGGAGAGACAGAGAGAAGGAAAGGAGAGACAGAGAGAAGGAAAGGAGAGACAGAGAGAAGGAAAGGAGGGACAGAGAGAAGGAAAGGAGGGACAGAGAGAAGGAAAGGAGGGACAGAGAGAAGGAAAGGAGGGACAGAGAGAAGGTGATAAAGAGGAGAATTAATTGATTGATTGATATTAGGTGCTGCAACAGTGAGGTCATATAGAGCCAGAAAAACTAACTCTCACTTTCTCTCTCCCTCCCTCTCTCTCTCTGTCTATCTTTCTCACACTCTACCACACTCTCTCTCTCTCATTCACACACACACACACACACTCTCTCTCTCTCTCTCTCTCTCTCTCTCTCTCTCTCTCTCTCTCTCTCTCTCTCACACACACACTCTCTCTCACTCATTCACACACACAAACACACACACACTCTCTCTCTCTCTCCCTATCTTTCTCACATTCTACCACACACTCTCTCTTCCTCTCTCACACACACTCACTCCCTCCCTCTCTCTCACACTCTCTCTCACCTAGGAAATTCCGGAGTAGAATTGGTATTTTTTGCAGGGTGGTGGTTCTTGCCAGACACTATGCGGTATTGAACGCTATGTGTGTTGGCCTGTAGGTGCTTGAGGTTATCACTCTCTCTCTCTCTCTAGCTATCTATCACTTACTCTCTCTCTCTCTATCAATATCTATCACTCACTCTCTCTCTCTCCCTATCTTTCTCACACTCACTCTCTCTCTCTCTCTCACACACACACACTCTCTTTCTCTCTCTCTCTGTCTATCTCTCAATCAATATATCTCTCCCTCTCTCTCTCTCTCTCCCTCTCCCCCTATCTTTCTCACATTCTACCACACACTCTCTCCCACACACACTCTCTCTCACCTAGGAAACTCTGGAGTAGAATTGGTATTTTTTGCCGGGTGGTTCTTCTTGCCAGACACTATGCGGTATTGAACGCTATGTGTGTTGGCCTGTAGGTGCTTGAGGTTATCACTCTGACACGCCGCCCAGTCACTGATGTCGTACACCGCCCCCTCCATACACGCATAGTACCTCCAGCGTAGGCCTAACATGGTACTCTCCGCCCATATGTCACCCTGGTGGCAGAATATAGAATTAATTAATAAAATATATAATTAAAATAAAATAAATATGTATGGAAATCATTAATAATAATTAATAAATATGTCACCCTGGTGGTGGAATATAGAATTAATTAATATATATAAATAAATATGAGAAAAAAATCTAATTAATAATATAAATAATATATATGTATGGAAATAAAATATAAATAAATATGTAGGGTAAAATAAAATAAATATAATAAATTATAAATATGTATGGAAATATAATATAAATAAATATAAATAATAATAAATATGTAGAGAAAAATAATAAAATAAAATAATAATTAATATGTATGTATGGAAATAAAATATGGAAATAAAATAATAACACACACAAATAGTGATTAAAATAAATATGTTGATGTACCCTACACTCAGTACAATAATAAAAACAATAACAATACTACTACTACTACTACTACTACTACTAATAATAATAACACAATAATAATAATAATACATAAATACATAACAATACTACTACTACTACTACTAACAATAATAATAATAATAATAATAATAATAACAATAATAATAATAACAATACTACTACTACTAATACATAAATACATAACACTACTACTACTACTACTAATAACAATAATAATAAGAATACTAATAATAATAACAATAATAACACCATAACATTACCTCTCTAGCAGCATGATGTACTTTACATTCAGTACAATAATAATAATAATAATAATAATAATAACAACACTACTACTACTACTACTAATAATAATAACAACAATAATACTACTACTACAACTACTACTAACAATAATAATAATAAAAATAACAACAATAACACTACTACTACTACTACTACTACTACTACTACTACTACTACTACTACTACTACTACTACTACTAATAACAATACTACTACTACTACTACTACTAACAATAATAATAATAATAATAATAATAATAATAAAAACAATAATAATAAAACAATAATAATAATAAAAACAATAATAATAATAATAACAATAATAATAATAACAATAATAATAATAATAATAATAATAATAATAACAATAATAATAAACACAATAATAATAATAACAATAATAATAAACACAATAATAATAATAATAATAATAATAATAATAACAATAAAAACAACAATAATAATAATAAAAACAATAATACTAATACTAATACTAATAACAATACTACAACTACTACTACTACTAACAATTACAATAACAATAATAATAACCTAACAAACACATTACCTCTCTAGCAGCATGATGTACTTTACACTCAGTACAATCCCTGGCAGCATATATAGGTCTGGTTAGTTTAACACATCTATTACTACTACTACTACTACTACTACTATCACTACTACGACTACTACTAATAATAATAACAATAATACTACTACTACTAATAATAATAATAATAATAATAATAAAAACAATAATAATAATAATAATAATAATAATAATAAAAACAATAATAATAATAATAATAAAAACAATAATAATAATAATAATAATAAAAATAATAATAATAATAATAATAATAATAATAAAAACAATAATAATACTAAAGACATTACCTCTCTAGCAGCATGATGTACTTTACACTCAGTACAATCCCTGGCAGCATATATAGGTCTGGTGAGTTTAACACGTCTATGTCGTTTGTTACAGTTGGTACAGCGTATGGTGTTGGCAGCCTCGTCTAATTTCTCCTGTAGGCGTGTTAGCAGTGATGCCAGTTCTCCCCAGGCACCCTCAAGTTTCACCTCCTCCGCTAGTCTGAGGTCATACTCTTTGCGGCGCTCCTGTGTGTGTGAAAATATGATTATTATTATTATTATTATTATTTTTATTTGTGTTGCTCCTGTCTATGGAAAAATCACATTATTATTATTTATTATTTTTTATTATTATTATTAAGCCGTTGTCACAACTATGTGGCTCTGCCACTGCGACCTCACCTCAAATCATGTACAGTACCTTGTCACACTGACAGTGGTATTGAGCAAAATTTGTATTAATATAAATATAGTCTGCAAAAAAAGTTTTGGAAGTACCCCTATTGCTAGTGGTATGTAGGGTTGGTAAGCCTATTACACTGGCGGCAGAGCAGAGTTGCCAAGTAATGCCATATTGGGTATTTCTTGTCAGGAAGTATTCAACAATGTGTAATTTGCCATAATTATTGTAGTTTTTTAGTCCCATTTTCTTATAATGAAAAATTGAAAATGACAGAAAGTAACGTGTGAATGCCAAAAACATTATTTGTGCCATGAAAATTGTCTGTGTGTTGGCAATGTTTATGTTCCTGACAGTGACGGGACTCATGGTGTTATACAGTTAAAGTTATACAACTTATACACTACACAATCAGTGTGGCTCCAGCAGCAGGTAGGGAAGGATGTATGTCCAAAAATAAAGCCCATGACATACTTTTGATTGGCTTTAAAAAATATTCTTATATAATATTATAGCGTTTGTAAGTATTTTATACATTTTACAGTGTTACGAACATAATTATAACTCTTCTATGATGTTTTCTTATACACGATACATTTAAATGTTATGTAGTAAGTTAACTAATCAAGTTATATTATGTTTTAAATATTTTAGAGTTAATTATTAACCTGTTATTGTCAAGCACAACAAGACTGATAGCATACAAGTGTAAAGATAATCTCAACATTCATATTATGAATTACTGTTATAAAGATAATGAACTTATTTGTATTGATTTATGACCATTTCCAAATGTTAGATTATTACATTAGTGATATACTGTAATTCATCTGACGTGCTCCTCAAAGGTCATAATTTACATCAGTCAGTAACTTATTCAGTCAATTTTTTTTTTTTTTTTTTTTTTTTTTTTTTTTTTTTTTTTTTTATATATCTTTCGACACTGGACATAGGCTTCATCAAGCCCGTTACCGTGGCCCAGGTCAACTGCTACTCACACACTTATCAAAGCATAAATAGGCTATGATGAACATAACACCATAATACATTTCATGGTTTGTTCACTAAAGGACTGTCCACACAAGCAGGCAACCCCGACGGCCATTACTTTCTGTGAGAAATATCCCTCGCTTTTTATCACTGTCTATAATAATTAGGACACTTGTCTTATCCACACCGTGATTTGTTAACACTTGTTTGCCCGTCGGGGCTGTCTACTCGTGTGGACAGGACTTAACAATCAGTGTTTTACAGATCTGATATTTGGTGTGGTAAGGAATAGGAGTGGAAGTAATATACCAGCCAAAAGTGGTATGGGAATAATGATAAACATGAGTGTATACATCCCTCCCTTGTGACAGCTGGTGTGTTACTGTAGTGACAGATACTGTGACTCACTCAACTGTATAAGGGACACTCAGGCTGACTTAGCAGGCGTACCAACCCTACCCTGATAAAAATTCTAAAATTATTGGAGGGGTGGTTCCAAAACTTTTTTTGCAGAGTTTACATGACACCAAATATTTTAAAATAACAACAATAATAATAACAATATCTCACCGGTTCTCCAATAATCTCAAAGGCGTGTGTGAGTATTTTAAAATAATAAAAAAAAATAATAATCTCTGCGTGAGTATTCTAAAATAATAATAACAAATAAATAATAACAATACTAATATTATAGTTATACGTACCATTAGTTAGTTAGTAAGTTAGTTAGTATTCTAAAATAATAATAACAACAACAACAATATCTCACCGGTTCTCCGATAATCTCAAAGGCGTGTGCGAGTATTTTAAAGGCTTCCTCTGCCCCGGGCTGTTTGTTCTTGTCAGGGTGTACAAGGAAAGCCTGCCTCTTGTAGTACTTCTTAATGTCATCATCTGTACATTGGTGTGTGAGGCCCAGGATGCTGTAGGGATCTTTACCTTTACACGCCAACAGTCTCTTCATCGCCTCGTCTCCAGTGATAGGTAGTGTGATGTTATAGTCTAGTACGCCTGTTACCTTTTTATCTCGACCTGAAGAGGAGGAGTTGTAGTTAGTTAGGTTGTGTTATAGATAGATAGATAGATAGATAGATAGATAGGTAGGTAGGTAGTTAGTTAGGTATGTAGTGTGTTAGGTATGTAGGTAGTTAGTTAGTTATGTAGTGTGTTATTTAGTTAGTTAGGTAGGTAGTGTTCAAAGTTAATTAGGTTGTGTTATAGTTAGTTAGGTTAGGTTAGGTAGTGTTATAGTATGTTAGGTACATAGGTAGTGTGATGTTGTAGTCTAGGACGCCTGTTACCTTTTTATCTCGACCTGAAGTGAAGAGAATAACAGATAATAACAGTACAGTAATTTATTGTGTGTTATGTAAGTGTTATAGTTAGTTATGTAGTGTTATGGGTAGATAGTTAGGTAGATAGGTAGGTAGTTAAATAGGTAGATAGGTAGATAGATAGATAGATAGATAGATAGATAGATAGATAGATAGATAGATAGATAGATAGATAGATAGATAGATAGATAGTTAGTTAGTTAGTTAGTTAGGTATGTAGTGTGTTATTTAGTTAGTTAGGTAGATATTGTTAAGGTTTGTTAGGTTAGGTTAGGTTGTGTTATAGTTAGATAGGTAGTGAGATGTTATAGTCCAGTACACCTGTTACCTTTTTATCTCGACCTGAAGGGGATAAAAACAGAAGATAGATAGATAGATAGATAGATAGATAAAGAGAGAGTGTGTGGGTGTGTATGTGATAGATAGATAGATAGATAGATAGATAGATAGTTAGGTAGGTAGGTAGTTAGGTAGTGTGTGATTTAGATAGATAGATAGATAGATAGATAGATAGGTAGGTAGGTAGATAGATAGATAGATAGATAGATAGATAGATAGATAGATAGATAGATAGATAGATAGATAGATAGATAGATAGATAGATAGATAGATAGATAGATAGGTAGGTAGGTAGGTAGGTAGGTAGGTAGGTAGGTAGGTAGTTAGTTAGTTAGTTAGGTAGGTATGTAGTGTGTTAGTTAGGTAGGTAGGTAGGTAGTGTTGTTATTTAGTTAGGTTAGGTTAGGTAAGTAGGTAGTGTTATAGTTAGCTAGTTAGGTATGTAGTGTGTTATTTAGTTAGGTAGGTAGATAGTGTTAAAGTTTGTTAGGTTAGGTTAGGTTGTGTTATAGGTAGATAGGTAGTGTGATGTTATAATCTAGGACGCCTGTTACCTTTTTATCTCGACCTGAAGAGAAGGAGTTGTAGTTAGTTAGGTTGTGTTATAGTTATCGGTTCGTTGGTTGGTTGGTTAGTTAGTAAGATAGGTAGGTAGTTAGTTAGTTTTGTAGTGTGTTATTTAGTTACTTAGTTAGGTAGGTAGGTAGGTAGTTAGTTAGTAAGATAGGTAGGTAGTTAGTTAGTTATGTAGTGTGTTATTTAGTTAGTTAGTTAGGTAGATAGTGTTATAGTTTGTTAGGTTGTGTTGTGTTTGTTAGGTTAGGTTAGGTTGTGTTATAGGTAGATAGGTAGTGTGATGTTATAGTCTAGTACGCCTGTTACCTTTTTATCTCAACCTGAAGAGAATAACAGTACAGTAATTTAAGGTCACAGATTAATAACAAAGAGTAACAGTGCATTATTAACCTGAAATGAAGAGAATAACTAATTTATTGTGTTATGTCAGTGTTATAGTTGGTTAGTTAGTTAGTTAGTTAGGTAGTGTTATAGTTAATTAGGTTAGGTTAGTAGGCAGTGTTATAGTTAGTTAGGTTAGGTTAGGTAGTGTTATAGTATGTTAGGTACATAGGTAGTGTGATGTTATAGTCTAGTACGCCTGTCACCTTTTTATCTCGACCTGAAGTGAAGAGAATAACAGATAATAACAGTACAGTAATTTATTGTGTGTTATGTAAGTGTTATAGTTAGTTATGTAGTGTTATGGGTAGATAGTTAGGTAGATAGGTAGGTAGTTAAATAGGTAGATAGATAGATAGATAGATAGATAGATAGATAGATAGATAGATAGATAGATAGATAGATAGATAGATAGATAGATAGATAGATAGATAGATAGATAGATAGTTAGTTAGTTAGTTAGTTAGGTATGTAGTGTGTTATTTAGTTAGTTAGGTAGATATTGTTAAGGTTTGTTAGGTTAGGTTAGGTTGTGTTATAGTTAGATAGGTAGTGAGATGTTATAGTCCAGTACACCTGTTA
>JAWQEG010004642.1:25000-27500 GCA_033782935.1 Petrolisthes cinctipes | reverse complement strand
TTCCCTTACCTAATAATAATAATAATAATAATAATAATAATAAAAAGGTGACTTCATAATCATAATAATAATAATAATAATAATAATAAAGTGACTTTGTAATAATAATAATAATAAGTGACTTTGTAATAATAATAATAACAATAATAACAACAACCACAATAATAATAATAATAATAATAATAATACAGTGACTTTGTAATAATAATAATAACAATAACAATAACAATAATAATAATAATAATAATAATAATAAAGTGACTTTGTAATAATAATAATAACAATAATAATACAAGCCTATACCTTTATAAGTGACTTCATAATAATAATAATAATAATAATAATAATAATAATAATACCTTTATAAGTGAGTGTGTTGTGTTTGCGTCGTCTGGGAGTGCGTCGGAGATCCTTGGAGCCACCGCCACTGTTGTTGTTGTTGTTCTTGACGGAGCCTTGTCTCACCCGGCCTGACCCTCCTCGCATAGATGACGACGACGGAACGCTGCCATTTACACCATCTATAATAATAAACGCGGTAAATGTTAATTAATAATAAACGCGGTAAATGTTAATTAATAATATATGCGGTAAAAGTTAATTAATAATAAACGCGGTAAAAGTTAATTAATAATAAACGCGGTAAAAGTTAATTAATAATAAACGCGGTAAAAGTTAATTAATAATAAACGCGGTAAAAGTTAATATATAATAAACGCGGTAAAAAGTTAATTAAGTATATAATTTTATTATACGCGGTAAAAAGTTAATTAAAGTAACTCATTGAAATATTACAAGGAAAGTAGTACGGTATGAGAATAAAAATACAAAAAAATACAAAAACAATACAAAATACAGTAAATTAACAAGAATAAAATACCATAAATTTTACAACAAAATTCAGTAACTTAACAACAAAAATACAGTAAATTCATAACAAAGTCAAATATATACAGGGTGTATTGCGACGTATATCATTAACTTACACCAGAGATATATAATATAATTTTGAGTATATTTTGTTGTATAAAGTATGGTGTGTGTGATCTCAGTAAAGTACAATGAATACTGATAACAACTATTTTAACTTGTGTTGTCAAATGGAGGGAGTGGAAGCCTAATATGTTTTTCAGACCAAAGAAGCCTTATTTATTTCATATTAATAAGTTTTATTATGATTGTAATATTTATGTGATGTTCTATAACGTACATTGAATCATATTATCAATGCAGAGGGATAATACCAGGTCTGTATAAGAAGAAAATCCATGAAATGTAGGGAAATGCTAAGACTTGCAGGTTTGCATTATGTCGGATGAGTTTACCTAACCTTCAAAAGATATTAATCATATTTCGTCAAATATTATTTATACAGGCCTGGTATTATCCCTCTGTATTGAAAATATGATTCAATGTACGTTATAGAACATCACATAAATATTACAATCATGATAAAACTATTAATATGAAATAAATAAGGCCTCTTTGGTCTGAAAAACATATTAGGCTTCCACTCCCTCCGACGCTCACCGCCATTTGACAACACAAGTTAAAATAGTTTTTATCAGTATTCATTGTACTTTACTGAGATCACACACACCATACTTTATACAACAAAATATACTCTAAATTATATTCTATATCTCTGGTGTAATTTAATGCTATACGTCTCGATACACCCTGTATATTTATAAAAAAAAAAAAAAAATTATTAAAAAAAAAAAAAAAAAAAAAAAAATTACCTTGTGTTCTTCTCTCGTCCTTTGATAACCTCTGTTGTTGTTGTTGTTGTTGTGGTTGTGGTTGTGGGTTGTTCCGACGCTCGTTGTCGGGGTTGTGAGTGGAGGAGTTGGAGTTGTTGTTGTTGTTAGAGGTGGGGGTGGTTGTGGTTGTAGAACGTGCATGATGATTTGGGCTTATGGTGGTTGTAGGTGTAGGGTTGTGAGTTGTTGTTGAGGTGTGGTTGTGATTGTGGGAGGTTGTAGGTGAAGAGGTGTTGTTGTGATTGTGGGAGGTTGTTGAGGTGTGGTTGTGGTTGTGATTTTGGGAGGTTGTGGAGTTGTGATTGTGGTTGTGAGAGGTTGTAGAAGTATTGTTGTGATTGTGGGAGGTTGTTGTAGATGAAGTGTTGTGATTATGGTTGTGGGAGGTTGTAGATGAAGTATTGTTGTTATTGTGGGAGGTTGTAGATGTGTTATTGTGGTTGTGGGTTGTTGACGAGATGTTGTTATTGTTGTTGTTATTACCACCACTGGCGCTCGGTGTTGGCAGTGAGCAGGCTGTGTTGTGGTTTTGGTTGTTGTTGTTGTTGTTGTTGGTTGTAGTAGTAGTGGTGGTGCCCAGGTTGTTGTTGATGTAAGGAGTTCGTCTGTTCGGGAAAACAAACAAATTAAAACACATTAAAAACAAACATACAAACGTTTTACGGGACCATTATTCACACTCTCTCTCTCTCTCTTAACCATTTTTTTTTAATATGTAATGTAGATTTAATAAAAAA
>JAWQEG010004642.1:0-20000 GCA_033782935.1 Petrolisthes cinctipes | reverse complement strand
TTAACTATTCATTATTAAACATAAGGAAATGCGTTTGAATATTTTAGAACAAAAATAACCGTGAAATATCCAGAAAAAATAGCACTGGGTGAAAGAACATCATTCCTACTCCCCTGCCCATTACACACTGAGGGTGACGGAGGTATATAACACACTGAGGGTGACGGAGGTATATATAAGACACTCACGTCACACCAGGCCTACCACAGTGTTAAAAGGATGGTAACGAAACTTTTTTTGCCGACTGTACTTAAATGAATACAGTGTGTGTTCAATACCCAGTGTGTAGTGTGACAACGGCAAAATAAATGTGTAAATAAATGCATAAAATGTATAAATAAATAATATAAAAATAAATAAATGTATAAATAAATAATATATAAATAAATACATGTATAAATAAATAATATATAAATAAATACATGTATAAATAAATGTATAAAATGTATAAAAATATTTACACGTATAAATAAATGTATAAATAAATGTATAAAATGTATAAAAAATTATTACATGTATAAATAAAATAAATAAATGTATAAATAAATGTATAACTCACCTTGGAGGTTGTTTCTGATGTATGGATGTCATTTTGTTATTAAGATGGTTGTTGTTGTTGTTGTTGTTGTTTACTGGTGGCTCCGAGGAATTCACAACCTTCTCTGGGGTTCCTCCGTTTCCTCCTCCGCTTCCTCCGCTCTTTCTGGCCGGTTGGTGTTGGTTAGGGTGTGTACTAACCGAAGCCCTACACGACGTCGTTGGGGCGCTCCCGACGTAGGTGTAGTGTTCGTCGTTTAGGTCGAACTCGTCCAAACCAACACTACTACTACTACTACTACTACTACTACCCTTACTAACACCCTTACTACTACCACTACCACTACTACTACTACTACTACCTTTCATTCCCACACAACTACCAATACTACTACTACTATTTTTTTTACCACCACTACTACTACCACGCAATTTACTACTACTACTATTATTACTATTACTATTATTAATTTTGCTTGGAGTTGTAATGCGAGGTCTTGATTCTGGACGGGGTTGTGAGTTTGAAATTACAACACCACTACTACTACTACTACTACTACTATTACTACTACTATTGTTATTTCCTCTACTACTACTACCGCTACCACTACCACTACTACTATTATTTCCTCTACTACCACTATTACTACAACTACTACTACCGCTACTACTACAACTATTACTATTATTTCTACAACTACTACCACTACTACTACTATTATTTCTACTACCACCACTACTACTACTACTACTACTACCTACAACTACAACCTTACTTACAACAGCTGAATATGAAGGCTTGTGATAATGTTGTTGTTGATTTTGTTGTTGTTGTTGTTGTGATCGCATGTTGTTGTTGTTGTTATTTTTCTTCTTTGGGGTCGAACCGTTGTTGTTGTTGTAATGGAGTTGTTGTTGTTGTTGTGATAATGTGTTGTTGTTGTTGTAGTGTTGTTGTTGTTGTTGTGATAATGTGTTGTTGTTGTTTGTGGGTATTGTTTGTGCCGCTGTGTGTGTGTGTGTGTCCGTCCCTGCGCCTCCGAGGGTCGCCGCTTGTGGTGTCCTGGGGTCGACGTTTATTGCTTGCGGTGTTTGTGGGTCGACGACGTTTGGTGCGTGTGTTTGTGCCGTTTGTGGAATTCTAGGGTCGATGTTTATTGCCTGTGGTGTTTGTACCGTTTGTGGAGTCCTAGGGTCGACGATTGGTGCGTGTGTTTGCATTCTAGGGTCGACGGCGTTTGTTTGTCTAGGGTCGACATTTATTGCATGTGGCGTTTGTCCCGTTTGTGTTTGTGTTTGCATTCTAGGGTCGACGGCGTTTGTTGTTTGTCCCGTTTGCGGAGTCCTAGGGTCGACGACGTTCAGCGAGTGCGTTTGTTGCGTGTGGACGGCGTTTGTTTTGGCGTGTGCGTGTGCCACCAGATTACTCCTGAAGGGATCAAACGGACTGAACCAATTCCCCAGAGAAGAGGTTAGCATGGAAAACCGAGCCGAGATGTTGTTGTTGTTGTTTGCTGTGTTTGTTGTTGTTGTCGTGTTTGTGTTTGCTCGTGTTCGTTGTTGTTGAATTCTCTCGTGTTCGCGGGAGTAGAAGCTGAACTGTTGTTGTTGTTGTTGATGTTGTTGTAGTGGGGTTGTTGTTGTTGTTGTTGTTGGTGCGATATTGTGTTGTTGTTGTTTGACCACGGCATCCAGAGACATTAGTCTAGGCTCACCACCACCTCCTCCTCCAGCAGTAGCATCACGCCCTACACCAACGGCCATTAGCCTAGGGTCACCTCCTCCTCCAGCAGCAGTAGCATCACGCCCTACACCAACGGCCATTAGTCTAGGGTCACCACCACCTCCTCCAGTAGCACCTCCTCCCCCAGCAGTAGCATCACGCCCTCCACCAACAGCCATTAGCCTAGGGTCACCTCCTCCTCCAGCAGCAGTAGCATCACGCCCTACAGCACCAACAGCCATCATCCCATCCAGACCCATTAGCCTAGGGTCACCTCCTCCTCCAGCAGCAGTAGCATCACGCCCTACAGCACCAACAGCCATCATCCCATCCAGACCCATTAGCCTAGGGTCACCTCCTCCTCCAGTAGCAGTAGCATCACGCCCTACAGCACCAACAGCCATCAGCCCGAAGGGAGTTGTGCCACTGTTGTTATTGTTATTGTTGTTGTTTGTACCGAAGCTGTTGTTGTTGTTATTGTTATTGGTACTGAAGGGGGAGGAGCCATTGTTGTTGTTGTTGTTGTTAGTACCGAAGCTGCTGCTGCTGTTGTTTGTACCGAAGGTGTTGTTATTGTTATTGTTGTTGTTGAAGGGTGATGAGCCATGTTGTTGTTGTTGTTGTTGTTGATGGTGATGATAGTGATGATGATGAGTGAGTCGTAGTCCCAGGTCTGATGATGACCTGAATAATGGACTATGGCCGTCACCACCACACTCACCACCCACCAACAGGTCCTGACTCACTGAATAACTCCTTACTGATGAACCAACAACAACACTATTATTATTATTATTATTACTACTACTACCACTACTATTACTCATACCAATGCTACCAACACCACTACTACTACTAATGTTACTACTACTCATACCAATGCTACCAACACCACTACTACTACTACCACTACTCATACCTACACTACCAACACTACTACTACTCATACCAACACTACCAACACTACCACTACTCATACCAACACTACCAACACTACCACTACTCATACCAATGGTACCAACACCACTACCAATGCTACCAACACTACTACCAATACTACCAACACTACCACTGCCGAGGGTGGAATGGGGGTGTTGGGGGTGGGGGGAGTGGGGGTGTGGGGGCCCTAGACTACTACCGCCATGGTGGTGGTGGTGGTGGTGGTTAGGGGGGTGCGGGGGCGGCGTGGTGGCAGCGGCGGTGGTAGTACTAGTTGGAGGCGGGGGGGTGCCAGTGGTGTCCCAAGGGGGTGTCGCGGCCGAGGGTGTGAAGCCTGACTGGTAGTGCCGGGAGTGGGGGGGTTGGTGGGGGTGGTGGTGTTGGGGGGTGAGGTCATTGGCCACTCGCTCCAGCAGTTGGCCCAGTCCCCGCACCCCCCTCGCCCCTCCTCCGCCCCCTCCCTCGCACCACGCTTGTTGATCCTCGCCCCCGGACATCATGCAATCTGGCAACAACAACAACAATAATTATAATAATAATAATAATAATAATAATAATAATAATAATAATAATAATAATAACAATAATAATAATAATACTGGTAATAATAATAATAATAATAATACTGGTAATAATAATAATAACAATAATAAAACTGGTAATAATAATAATAATAATACTGGTAATAATAATAATAATAATACTGGTAATAATAATAATAATAATAATACTGGTAATAATAATAATAATAATAATAATAATAATAATAATAATAATAATAATAATAATAACAATAATAACAATAATAAGTTCTTAACTAATAATTGTGAGGTACTTTCATATTTACAGATAATCAACTCGGATTTAAATTTTACTTTCTTGTGTCTGTTTATATGGTTAATACAACAGATGGACATGATTTGTATATATGAAATAACAAATGATAATTGTCTTTACATCTCAGAATCACACAATGAAGTTAATGAAGGGTTAATTTAAATGTTTATATCAATGAGTCAAGGGTTAATTTAAATGTTTATATCAATGAGTCAAGGGTTAATTTAAATGTTTATATCAATGAGTCAAGGATTAAGGAAAATGTTTGTTCAGCCAAATCACGAGCTGGCAATGCAATGTTGCCATTTTACAGATCGTCGTTTTCAGATGAAATGAAATAGACTATAGAAGGCGACAACAAGAACTAGTTAACAAGAATGATAGCGGGCGTGACAAGATATAACCAAGGAGGCATACGAGGCCTTGAAAGATGCAAACGAAATCCTTGGGGGGGGGGTCAACAACACTGGTTCTGCAAAGTGTGCAATGTGAAAGCACTGGATGTACCTAAGCTGGTAAATAACCTTAGGAAGAGAGCAACGATGTATTAACCAAGAGGATGGACAAGGTGGAGAAAAGATTGGACACCATAGAACATTTTGATAACCCTACCCTGATCACAAAAACAGAAGGAAATATATGAGGCGAAACAAAGAGACCTCAAGCAATGCAAAATCATAATTAAGGGAGTGAAGGAATTAAGGGAGTGAAGGAATTAAGGGAGTGAAGGAATTAAGGGAGTGAAGGAATTAAGGGAGTGAAGGAATTAAGGGAGTGAAGGAATTAAGGGAGTGAAGGAATTAAGGGAGTGAAGGAATTAAGGGAGTGAAGGAATTAAGGGAGTGAAGGAATTAAGGGAGTGAAGGAATTAAGGGAGTGAAGGAATTAAGGGAGTGAAGGAATTAAGGGAGTGAAGGAATTAAGGGAGTGAAGGAATTAAGGGAGTGAAGGAATTAAGGGAGTGAAGGAGTTAAGGGAGTGAAGGAGTTAAGGGAGTGAAGGAGTTAAGCAACCTAGCTGAGAAAGACAGCAACGTGATGAAAACTATTTGGATAACCCTGTTGAAAGCAATTTGGATGAACGTGACCCAATGGGCATTAGTAAAAAGTGAAGGAGGACGGTGATGACAAGCCTAGAATGATCCTAGCAAAACCTGTCAGTGTAGATCAAAAGTTCCAAGCACTTATGAAGGCTAAAACTCTAGGCTCCAACGAGGCATGGAGAGGAGTCTTTATAGAACCAGACAGAACCAAGGCAGAAAGAGAGCATCATTACCATCTGAGGAAGGAACTAAAGCAAAGAAAAGAAAAGAGCACGGAGAAAAAAACTTAGCAATACGGAATGGAAAAATAATGACAATCAGAACGTGAAATGTCCAGGGGCAGGGTCATCAAAAACCCCCCCCGTCAGAAAACTAGAAGCATCGACTCCTGTTGTAAATAGTGTACAGTCAGCAGCATAAATTCGCATCCATCTCATGTATTTAGTAATGTTAATATGACCAGATAGTTGCATTCCGAACCAGTTTTTATTCCAACAACAACATACGTAATTTACCATATGAGAACTATATCTGTCATCTCTGTATTAAAATTGTATTACAACATTACTATAACTAATACATTACAACATAAGTAATTTACCATATGAGAACTATATCTGTCATCTCTGTATTAAAATTGTATTACAACATTACTATAGTTAATACATACTGTACACAGGTGGAAATGAAGCCAACTTATGCTGCCAACTGTACATAGACCTGGTTCAAACTTTGAGGTTATTAGTTCTAGAAAATTGTCTAATGAGAGCTCTACAAGTAAGTTTATTAGGGATATAGTATATTGTTAAACGCTAGGAGTATTGTAAACAAGATCCAGGATTTGCAATGTTTGGTGTATGAAAAGGAACCGTACATTATCTTCATCACAGAATCAAGGATGCTGAGCTAAGTATCAAAGGCTATGATTTATTCAGGGTAGATCGAACTAATTGAATAGGGAGTGGATGTCTAATGTAGTGTAAGTCCTGGTTGAGTTGTCTCCTAAGTAGAATACTGAGAATGTTTGGTGTAAGCTTAACACATTAGTTGGGTAAGTGCTAATTGGAGTGTGTTACCTGGCACCAGATTCTACGAGAGAGAGAGAGAGAGAGAGAGAGAGAGAGAGAGAGAGAGAGAAAGTGCACTGTACAGAAATATAGAAAGGGTATGTGATGCAAAGGACCTGGTAATTGTTTGTGGTGACTTCAACCATGGGGACATAGACTGGACAACACTTAGAGGAAGGGGAGAAGACGAGGAATTGTTGAATTTGGTGATGGATAAGTTCTTGATGCAACATGCTGAGGAACCTACAAGGGGGGGGGAAGAATTTTGGATTTAATAATGAGCTCAGACTCCAATGTAATTAACAATGTATGCATAGTGACCCCATTAGCTACGAGTGATCACAATTCTATTGAATTTAATATCAACTTGGAAACTAATGAATCAAACACAAATAAGCCAAGATTTCCAAAATGAAGAGATTCCTGAAACGGGTTAATTGGAAAGACAGGATGGAAGGACGGAACACAAGACACAAATGGAAGGTCTTTGTTGAAGTATACACAGACTTAGTTGAGAGGTATACGTTCCAGTTAAACCTGTGAAGAGTGGCAAACCGAGACCTGTCTAGTGGAACCAAGGCATATTGAAAGCAAAGAGGAACAAATACAGATGGTCGAAACCCAAAGGCAACAATATTTTGTGAAATATAATCGGGCGATGAAAAGGTTGAGGATATTGATGAGATGGGCCGAGAGGAGATACCAGGCCGGAGTAGCAAGGAATATCAAGAAAGATCCCAAAACATTTTACCGGTACGCAAGGAGTAAAACGAAGGTAAAATAAACGGTTGGACCTTTAATGAATTATGAGAATGTACTGGTATCCGATGAAAAGAGAATGAATCATATATTTAACTACCAATTTGTACAAGTTTTTACAGTGAAGATCCCAAAACATTTTACCGGTACGCAAGGAGTAAAACGAAGGTAAAATAAACGGTTGGACTTTTAATGAATTATGAGAATGTACTGGTATCCGATGTAAAGAGAATGGCCGATATATTTAACCACCAGTTTGTACCAAGTTTTTACAGTGAAGAACGAGCTAAACAGAAACCTAAGACAGATGTACAGTTGGACACATGAATGGGTGGTACAGTCCAGGTGAAAAAGATACTTGTCCCATTTGAGTAACCAGTGTGTATTATGAGGTAGTTGCTTTTTATTACCATCCTCAATACTGACTTCTGCCCCTTCTATTTACCAACCTAACCTAACCTGACCTAACCCAACCTAACCCAACCTAACCTAACCTAACCAGTGTCTATTATGAGGTAGTTGCTTTTTATTACCATCCTCAGTACTGACTTCTGTCCCTTCTATTTACTAACCTAACCTAACCTGACCCAACCTAACCCACCTAACCTAACCTAACCAGTGTCTATTATGAGGTAGTTGCTTTTTATTACCATCCTCAATACTGACTTCTGTCCCTCCTATTTACCAACCTAACCTAACCTAACCTAACCCAACCTAACCTAACCTAACCTAACCTAACCTAACCTAACCTAACCTAACCCTACCCACCTAACCTAACCTAACCAGTGTCTATTATGAGGTAGTTGCTTTTTATTACCATCCTCAATACTGACTTCTGCCCCTTCTATTTACCAACCTAACCTAACCTAACCTAACCTAACCCAACCTAACCTAACCTATCCTAACCAGTGTCTATTATGAGGTAGTTGCTTTTTATTACCATCCTCAATACTGACTTCTGCCCCTGATGTCTCCTATTTGGCACTAATAAGGAACTTGATATTGGCAGAAATTGACCATCTTTCACTTGGGCTGTACCACCCATTCATGTGTCCAACTGTACATTGGGTGTAGAACCATTAAACTCTATTGATGTTTCTACAGTAAGGTAAAAAGTAAACTGAACCATTAAACTCTATTGATGTTTCTACAGTAAGGTAAAAAGTAAATTGAACCATTAAACTCTATTGATGTTTCTACAGTAAGGTAAAAAGTAAACTGGAATTATTAAATCTAGAAAAATCACCTGGAAATGACAAGATACACCCAGCTGTACTAAGGCACCTAGCGGACCAACTAGCGGACCAACTAGCCGAACCACACAGTGACACATTTAAAACTAGTCTGACCAGGTGAGGGCCTGAGAATGTTTACTCTTCCGATTTGAGTTTGAGGCACTAACTATAAGGTCACCGAACGTCATAAAACACCCTCACTGGTACCATAACACCCTTACTGGTACCATAACACCCTTACTGGTACCATAACACCCTTACTGGTACCATAACACCCTCACTGGTACTATAACACCCTCACTGGTACCATAACACCCTCACTGGTACCATAACACCCTCACTGGTACCATAACACCCTTGCTGGTACCATAACACCCTCACTGGTACCATAACACCCTCACTGGTACCATAACACCCTCACTGGTACCATAACACCCTCACTGGTACCATAACACCCTCACTGGTACCATAACACCCTCACTGGTACCATAACACCCTTGCTGGTACCATAACACCCTCACTGGTACCATAACACCCTCACTGGTACCATAACACCCTCACTGGTACCATAACACCCTCACTGGTACCATAACACCCTCACTGGTACCATAACACCCTCACTGGTACCATAACACCTTCACTGATACCATAACACCCTCACTGGTACCATAACACCCTCACTGGTACCATAACACCCTCACTGGTACCATAACACCCTCACTGGTACCATAACACCCTCACTGGTACCATAACACCCTCACTGGTACCATAACACCCTCACTGGTACCATAACACCCTCACTGGTACCATAACACCCTCACTGGTACCATAACACCCTCACTGGTACCATAACACCCTCACTGGTACCATAACACCTTCACTGATACCATAACACCCTCACTGGTACCATAACACCCTCACTGGTACCATAACACCCTCACTGGTACCATAACACCCTCACTGGTACCATAACACCTTCACTGGTACCATAACACCCTCACTGGTACCATAACACCCTCACTGGTACCATAACACCCTCACTGGTACCATAACACCCTCACTGGTACCATAACACCCTCACTGGTACCATAACACCCTCACTGGTACCATAACACCCTCACTGGTACCATAACAGCTGCAGTATTTGGGAATTACCCTCACTTCCCTCCCTCTGTGGCTGGGTACCAGTTCGGAAGTCGTGACCTGTGTGTGTATGAGTGGCAGTTGACCTGGGCCACTGTAACGGGCTTGATGAAGCCTATGTCCAGTGTCGAAAGATTAAAAAAAAAAAAAAAAAAAAAAAAAAGAAAAACTAGCGAAATACCTGATGACTGGCGAAGAGCAAACGTGACACCGATGTTTAAAAAACGGATCAACACAGCTAGCATCTAACTACAGACCTATTAGTCTAACTTCACAAATAAGCAAGATACTTGAATCATTGATAAGGTACGATATAAGGTTAGGTTAGGTTAGGTTAGGAGGAAATGTCATAGAATAAAATAGTCTTAGGTTAGGTTAGGTTAGGTTAGGAGGAAATCAGAGACATAACCTGATATGTGGAACCCAACACAGATTCCTCCCAGCGAAGTCTTGCCTAACCAACCTCTTAGCATTCCTAGAAAAGATAACAAGATATTTGGATGAGGGCTCACCAGTTGACGAAATATATTTAGGTTTGGCCAAGGCGTTCGACAAGGTTCCACATACGAGACTAGATATTAAGGTCAAAGCCCATGGAATAGGTTCAAACATAAGCCCATTGGATAAAGATTCGGATTGGGCTGGAGTAAGGAGTGGTGTTCCCCAGGGCTCTGTGTTGGGTCCAATGCTGTTTCTCATTTATATTAATTATATAGAAGATGACATGCCTTGTGACATTTTGAAATTCGCAGATGATACTAAGCTCTTCAGTAAAATTTGTGGCCAGAAAGATCTAGACAGTATCCAGAGATGACTGCAGCTTGTTGAGAAATGGTCAAATGGAATTTAATCTGGACAAATGCAAGTGCCTCCATATTGGTGATGGTAATCCCCAACAAAGCTACACAATGGGAAGACAAGAGTTGATTGATGTTGACAGTGAGAAGGACTTAGGTGTGATAACCAACAAAACATTGAACTCTTCCGATTTGAGTTTCAGGCACTAACTATAAGGTCACCGAACGTCTTAAAACACCCTCACTGGTACCATAACACCCTCACTGGTACCATAACACCCTCACTGGTACCATAACACCCTCACTGGTACCATAACACCCTCACTGGTACCATAACACCCTCACTGGTACCATAACACCCTCACTGGTACCATAACACCCTCACTGGTACCATAACACCCTCACTGGTACCATAACACCCTCACTGGTACCATAACAGCTGCAATATTTGGGAATTACCCTCACTTCCCTCCCTCTGTGGCTGGGTACCAGTTCGGAAGTCGTGACGTGTGTGTGTGTGAGCAGCAGTTGACCTGGGCCACGGTAACGGGCTTGATTAATTAAGCCAATGTCCAGTGTCGGAACATATAAAAAAAAAAAAAAAAAAAAAAAAAAAAAAAAAAAACACACACACACACACACACACACAGCAACTGTAGTCAAAAAGGCCAATCAAATACTGGGAAGTATGAGGAGAACAATGGACAACAAGAGTATGACTAATATTGTAAGCCTATATAAATCCCTGGTCCACCACCCTACATCTGGAATACTGTGTCTAATCCTATAGGCCATGTAACCAGAAGGATATTAATCTGATACAAGGAATACAAAGCAGAATGACAAAAGTGATCCCGGGCAAATATCAACATACAAGACACGATTGAGGAAAATTGGATTGCCGTCCTTGGAGATAAGAAGGAAGGTTAAGGAGTGGTGACCTTATTGAAGTTAGGTTAGGTTAGGTTAGGTTAGATTAAGTTAGGTTAGGTTAGGTTAAGTTAGATTAGGTTAGGTTAGGTTAGGTTGGATTGCCGTCCTTGGAGATAAGAAGGAAGGCTAAGGAGTGGTGACCTTATTGAAGTTAGGTTAGGTTAGGTTAGGTTAGGTTAAGTTAGGTTAAGTTAGGTTAGGTTAGGTTAGGTTAGGTTAGGTTATGTCAGATTAGGTTAGGTTATGTCAGGTTAGGTTAGGTTAGGTTAGGTTAGGTTAAGTTAGATTAGGTGAGGTTAGGTTAGGTTGTTAGATTAGGTTAGGTTAGGTGAGGTTAGGTGAGGTTAGGTTAGGTTAGGTTAGGTTAGGTTAGGTTAAGTTAGGTTAGGTTAGGTCAGGTCAGGTTAGGAGGAAATGTCATAGAAGAAAATAGTCTTAGGTTAGGTTAGGTTAGGTTAGGTTAGGTTAAGTTAGGTTAGATTAGGTCAGGTTAGGTTAGGAGGAAATGTCATAGAAGAAAATAGTCTTAGGTTAGGTTAGGTTAGGTTAGGTCAGGTCAGGTCAGGTCAGGTTAGGTCAGGTCAGGTCAGGTTAGGAGAAAATGTCATAGAAGAAAATAGTCTTGGGTTAGGTTAGGTTAGGAGGAAATGTCATAGAAGAAAATAGTCTTAGTTTAGGTTAGGTTAGGTTAGGTTAGGTTAGGTTAAGTTAGGTTAGATTAGGTCAGGTTAGGTTAGGAGGAAATGTCATAGAAGAAAATAGTCTTAGGTTAGGTTAGGAGGAAATGTCATAGAAGAAAATAGTCTTAGGTTAGGTTAGGTTAGGTTAGGTTAGGTCAGGTCAGGTTAGGAGAAAATGTCATAGAAGAAAATAGTCTTAGGTTAGGTTAGGTTAGGAGGAAATGTCATAGAAGAAAATAGTCTTAGGTTAGGTTAGGTTAGGTTAGGAGGAAATGTCACGGTTTGGAAGGACTAAATGTGGAAGACTTTTTTACTCTTAATACCGGATCAACAAGAGGACATACACTCACTCAAAATCCAGAAGCAAAGATCAACACTAACTAAACATCAGAGAGTTCCAATTTTTTTCCAAAGAGTGGTTAGTGAGTGAACGGAACAACTTGCCGGAGGAGTCAGAATTAGCACCAACTACCAATATTTTTAGGAGTAAAATCGGGAAACTATTTAAGCACAGAGGGTGGGGGGGGGGTGGCAATACAAGAACCAGCGTAGGCCTTCTGCCCCCAGTCCTCAGCTGCCCCCCCCCCTGTGGTCTAAAGCATCCCCAAGGCTATGGTTAGGTTAGGTTAGGTCAGGTTAGGTTATGTCAAGTTAGGTTAGGTTAAGTTAGGTTAGGTTAAGTTAGGATATGTCAGGTTAGGTTAGGTCAGGTCAGGTTAGGTTAGGAGGAAATGTCATAGAAGAAAATAGTCTTAGGTTAGGTTAGGTCAGGTCAGGTCAGGTCAGGTCATGTTATGTTATGTTATGTTAGGTTAGGGGGAAATGTCATAGAAGAAAATAGTCTTAGGTTAGGTTAGGTCAGGCTAATTTACACAGGAAATGTCGTAGAAGAAAATAGTCTAAGAATGGTCTAAATAAGTGGGTAATGAAGGTAGAAAAACCGTACGCAATAACGGCAATTATTTCAATATTTACCAAAAAATGATGTAAAAATTAACTATTAAATAATGGTAATACATTCAATAAATACCAATAAATGAATAATAATAATAATAATAATAATAATAATAATATACGGTATATTGATTTATTGAATGTATGTGTGTATGTGTACAAATAATACATACATACATACATACAGTAATACATAAATACACACGCATACACACAAAAGCATACATATATATATACACACATGCATACACAAAAATATACATATATATACACATGCATACACAAAAATATACATATATACATACATGCATACACAAAAATATACATATATATACACACGCATACACAAAAATATACATATATACATACACGCATACACAAAAATATACATATATATACACACACATACACACAGTAATACATATATACACACACGCATACACAAACATACATAAAAACATACGGTATTTATTGAAAGAATTACCGTTTTGCAGCAGTGTTGCCAGATCCGGTTGGGTCCCAGTATTTTACCCCAGTCATTTATTGTACTTTACCACGATTATTTCCCGGTAGTTTGCCCAGGTTAGGTTCCGGTAGTCTGCCCAGGTTAGGTTCCGGTAGTCTGCCCAGGTTAGGTCCCAGTAGTCTGCCCAGGTTAGGTCCCAGTAGTCTGCCCAGGTTAGGTCCCAGTAGTCTGCCCAGGTTAGGTCCCAGTAGTCTGCCCAGGTTAGGTCCCAGTAGTCTGCCCAGGTTAGGTCCCAGTAGTCTGCCCAGGTTAGGTCCCGGTAGTTTGCCCAGGTTAGGTCCCGGTAGTTTGCCCAGGTTAGGTCCCAGTAGTCTGCTGTGGTCTAGGTCAGGTAAGGTCAGGCTAATTTCAAAATGCCCCATTTGAATATGCCCTATCTTGGAAATGGGGCATTTGTGGAGGAAATGCCATAGAAGAAAATAGTCTTAGAATGGTCTAAATAAGTGGGTAATGAAGGTAGAAAAAACGTACGCAATAACGGTAATTATTTCAATATTTACCAAACATACACATATACACACACACGCACACACAAAAACATACACATAAAAACACGCATACACACAAAAACATAGACATATAAAAACACACACACACACACGCACACAAACCCATACATAAAAACACACACACACGCAAAAACATACACAAACACAAATACCATACATAAACACAAATACACAAAAACATACATAAAAACACAGGTGAGTTAACGCATACACAAAACCATACATAAAAACATACACATACACACATAAAAACATACACACATAAAAACACACACACAAAAACATACATACATACACCCCCCTCACACACACACATACATAAAAACATACATACATACATACATAAAAACAAACACACACGCATACACAAAAACATACATAAAAACACACATACACGCATACAGAAAAACACACATACACCCCCTATACACAAACACATACACACATACATACCTGTACCAATACCACGGGTGTATGATGACCCAGGAAGCCCATAATACACCAAAAATATACAAAATATACACCAAACCAATGTGTCAGGTGGTGGTGGTGTATGACTGTATGTATGTATGTATGTGTATGTCAAGGTGGTGGTGGTGGTGGCGCTGCTCTTCTGTTTTGTCTGTCTGTGTATAAGTTATCGTACGTTGAGTCTGATGTTGTTGTACTTGGGTTATTATTATTTGTTTTATTTTGTTTGTTTTTGTTTGTTTGTGTATGTTTGTGTGTTTGTTGTTTGTGTGTTGGTTTTGTGTGGGTTGTTATTACTGTGTGTGTAATTGGTGTTTGTTTGTGTGTGTTTGTGTGCATTATGTTATCGTACTTGTATTATTTATTATTTGTATTTTTGTTATTATTTGTTATTATTTATTATTATTTATTGTGTGTTTGTGTGTGTTTGTTTTTATTTTGTTTGTGTGTGTGATTGGTGTTTGTTGTTTAGTGATAAAGGTGTACAGAAATATAGTTAGTTAGTTTTCCAAATAGAGTAATGGAGTACTTTCAAGATTTTTTATTATTATTTGTCATTATTATTATTATTTATTATTTATTATTATTATTTATTTGTTATCTGTTGTTTTTATTTTGTGTGTGTAATTGGTGTTTGTTTGTGTGTGTTTGTGTTCCTTATGTTATCGTACTTTCATTATTATTATTTATTATTATTTGTTATTGTTATTATTTATTAGTATTTATGGCTCTATTTTTATTATTTATTTATTCATTGTTATTATTAGTGTGTGTGTGTAATTGGTGTTTGTTTGTGTGTGTTTTTGTGCCTTATGTTATCGTACTTGGATTATTATTATTTATTATTACTGTTTTTGTTATTATTTATTAGTATTTATGGCTCTATTTTTATTATTTATTTATTTAATGTTGTTTTTATTAGTGTGTTTGTAATTAGTGTTTGTGTGTGTGTGTTTGTGTTCCTTATGTTATCGTACTTTCATTATTTTTATTTACTATTATTTTTGTTGTTGTTTATTGTTTGTTTTTATTTTGTGTTTGTGTATGTGTGATTGGTGTTTGTTTGTGTTTGTTGTTTGGTGATAAAGGTGTACAGGAATTAATTAAATATTGTTAGTTTTCCAAATAGAATGTTATCGTACCTTCATCAATTATTATTTTATTATTACTGTATTATTATTATTATTATTATTATTATTATTATTATTATTACTGTGTGTAGGTGTGTGTTTCTGTTTGTGTATGTAAGGAATGGTGTTTGTTTGTGTATGCAAGGATTAATTGGTGTTTGTTGCGTTAGAGAATTTTATTATTATTATTATTACTGTACCTATTATTATCATCATTAATTTGTATATATGTGTGTGTGTGTGAGGACTGGTGTTTGTTTGTGTGTGTGTGTGTGTGAGGACTGGTGTTTGTTCGTGTGTGTGTGTGTGTGTTTCCGTGGTGTTTGTTTGTTTGTGTGTGGATAAATAGTTAAGATTGTGAGTGTACCAGTGTTATAATTATCGTACCCAACACAACCCTCCCCAACCACAACAACACGTTATAGTTCCTGCCGCCAGATGGCTCTACACATCAATTTTTCCCGCCAATTTTTAAAAGAGGGTCAGAATTTTGGAGGGAATTTGAGTACTTTCCCGCCAATTTATGGGGAATTTGAGTACTTTCCAGCCAATTTTGAGTACTTTCTCGTCAATTTTGAGTACTTTCTTGCCAATTTGGAGAGGATTTCAGTACTTTCCCACCAATTTTTGGGGAATTTGAGTATTTTCCCGCCAAATTGAGTACTTTCCCACCAATTTTGAGGGAATTTGAGTACTTTCCCGCCAATTTGGAGGGAATTATGTACTTTCCCGCCATTTTTGGGGGAATTTGAGTACTTTCCTGCCAATTTGGAGATAATTTGATTACTTTTCCGCCAATTTGAGTACTTTCCCGCCAATTTTGGGGGAAATTAAGTACTTTCTCGCCAATTTGGAGATAATTATGTACTTTCCCACCAATTTGCAGGGAAATTAAGTACTTTCCCGCCAATTTCTAATAAGAAAATTGGAGTGATTGATTGATTGATAATAGGCTTGGCAACAGTGAGGTCATATAGCGCCCGAGGAAGGTGATAGAGAGGAGAGACAGTAAGCAGGAAGGAAATAGAAAGAAAAGAGGGACAGTTGAAGAAGTAAAAGGGAGTGGCTGGGACCGAAGGAGTGCCAAAACCCTTAAGGGAATAGGGGACAGGCTTTCTACCCCCCCCCCAAGCCTGTCCCCCTTATTCCCGTACCCCCCAAGCCTGTCCCCTACTCCCGCACCCCCCAAGCCTGCCCCCTACTCCAGCACCCCCTTAATATATTGCCCCACATCACTAATGCAGGCAATACACACATACGGGAAAAAAATTGAAGCGAAATTGAGTACTTTATTCCCGCCAATTTTTTCCCGCCAATTTTTTCAATTTTTTCCGCCAATTTTTTCCAGTCAATTTTTTTCCCGCCAATTTTTTCTCGCCAATTTTTTCCCGTCAAATTTTTACCGCCAATTTTTTCCCGTTAATTTTTTCCCGCCAATTTTAAAGGGTAGTCAGAATTTTAAAGGGAAATTATTACTGTACTTTTAATTGCTGCCTTTTTTTTAAATTAAAGTGACTCTGTGATGTAGTTAGAATTTTGGGAAGTAAATGAGGTCCTTCAAATATTGCCACGAAACACACAAACACACAGGATTTATTATACACACACACACACACACACATCTATATACATCGTCTTATAACTCCAAACAGTTACACCTACATCCCAAACCCATATATATTCTGAATCACCATCACCAGGCCAAGGTTTTAGTATGACCTAACATGACCCTAACTCAATGTAAAAATTACCTCATCTACTATAAATCCACTAAAAAAATAACCGTTTCACTCCCCAAACTATATATTGTGAATCAGTACCACCAGCAAAGGTTATTATGACCTAATGAGATGTAACTTGACGTAAAAATTACGATAAAATGTCAAATATTCTATTTATCGGTTAAAACCATAAAGAACAGCTCCAACAGAAATTTTCCATTCGAGCTGCTAAAATCGCATGCCAATATATGGCTCCAACAGAAGCTCCAACGGGTTTTTTTCCGTTTGAGCTGCTAAACACGTGTGCCAAATGTACTGCCAGTTGCCATACATACAGCCCTGGGTAATAGTGGACCACCACCAGGGTACAAGGAGTGTTGGACAACAACTACACACAGTACCAACAAGTGAATTGTACAAACCATTATCAACATTGAGAGAGGTATACAACACTCACTTTTTCGACCACTGTTCAGTTGTTGTCCAACACTCCTTGTACCCTGGTGGTGGTCCAGTACTATCACCCACCACTGTACACCTCCAACCATCCTGGAATTTTAGTTTCCAATTAGTGAAAACGAAAAATGGTTTGAACTATACATTATTTATTACCACCTATGTTTGTAGAATTATTCCCATAGAATTATTCCCTCATTCATTACACATGACTAAATATGAATCATGAGTTTTATATCTTAATATATATTTGAAATAGAAACACCTACTCTTCATTGAATTATAATAACAATAAAGGTAAATGACAACATCAGGTAATTAACAATATAATAATCATGACAATATTAACATTTCGTAAATCACTTCACCTAATGTCTTATGTACAGTTGTGGTCAAAATAATCATCCATATAGGGGTAACTCACGTAAGATTTTGACAGCTTCTCTCTGTTCCTTAGATGATAAACTTTCCAATAAATAGGTTAACTACCATCGTTTAATTTAATACAAGCAGCTACACACTACTTAAAATAATAACACACACACACACACACGTTAACTACCATCTTTTAATTTACTACAAGCAACTACACACTACTTAAAAACAATAACACACACACACACACACACACACATGTTAACTACTATCTTTTAATTTAATACAAGCAGCTACACACTACTTAAAACAATAACACACACACACACACATGTTAACTACCATCGTTTAATCTAATACAAGCAGCTACAAACTACTTAAAATAATAACATTATATGTGAACATGAAAACATTAGACAGTAAATTGTTAAAGTTACCCATATGTGGAGGATTATTATTGACACCAACTGTATGTATTCCACCATTCCTTCATCACCGTGGACCGTCTCTTGATCTGAATCCGAAAATCAATCTGGTGTTTCGTTATCCGAGCCTGGAGTGGTTCAGAAGGTTGGTGCACCGTGGCTGGCTGAAGGACACAACATTAGTCCGGCACAGTACCGTCACGAGCATAAGTTTCTTTACCCCCCTGGCGAGAGTTAGGTTAAAGTCATGGTTGGATATGGACTAGACGAACAAACATGGACCAGTTCATAATGTTGGGTTGATGGCTTCATGTCACTAGAGGTGTTCACTTGAATACAACAAATTTTACACCGTCATGAGATACTGACTCCCAGTGTTCGTTTGTCTGGCCCTTCTCCAACCACAACTTCCACCTCATTCTCGCCATGGGGGTAAGAAACTTATGCTCGTGACTGTACTATAACGTCTGTATGTACAGTCTGGGGGCAAAAGTCGTGTGGCCTCACTTGCTTCACCGAGGCACGCCATGTTCATAGACTTGAGATTATTACGTGTTGAAAACGTGTGTAATTTCTCGAGTCCATAAACACTGCCTGTCTCGGTGAAGCGACACGACTTCTGCCACCGACTGTACAGCCATGGGTGATAGTAGTGGACCAGGGTATTTGTACAAGGAGTGTGAGAGAGCAACTACACACAGTACCAACAAGTGAATTTTCCAAACCATTATCAACATTGAGAGAGGTTTAGAAGATTCACTTTTTTTTACCTCTGTTCAGTTGTTCTTTAACACTCCTTGTACCCTGGTGTGGTCCAGTATTATTATTATTATTAGTATTATTATTATTGTTATTATTGTTATTATTATTGTTATTATTATTATTATTGTTATTGGTATTATTATTGTTATTATTATTATTATTGTTATTTCTATTATTATTATTATTATTATTATTATTATTATTGTTATTATTATTATTATTATTATTATTGTTATTATTATTATTGTTATTACTATTATTATTGTTGTTATTATTATGTATTATTATTATTATTATTATTGTTATTGTTATTATTGTTATTATTATTATTGTTATTATTATTATTGTTATTACTATTATTATTATTATTATTATTATTATTATTATTGTTATTGTTATCATTATTGTTATTACCTATTATTATTATTATTATTATTATTACTATTATTATTATTACCCATGACTACACAATGAGAGGACACAGTAAGAAATTAATTAAAAGAAGAGGAGATAAAGATGTACAGAAATATAGCTTTCCAAATAGAGTAATTGACGACTGGAACAAATTACCAGAAGGAGTGGTGTGTGTCAAAAACAACACACACACACACACACACACATACACATACACACATACACACCAGAAGAAGTGGTGTGTGTCAAAAACATACATAACTTTAAAGAAAAATATTATAATTGTGATTTTAAATACGGGACATTATAGGTAAAAACAAATGGGTAAAAACAAATGGGTAAGAACAAAGTGGGTAAGAACAAATGGGTAAGAACAAATGGGTAAGAACAAATGGGTAAGAACAAAATGGGTAAGAACAAATGGGTAAGAACAAATGGGTAAGAACAAATGGGTAAAAACAAATGGGTAAGAACACAAATGGGTAAGAACAAATGGTAAGAACAAATGGGTAAGAACAAATGGGTAAGAACAAATGGGTAAGAACACATGGGTAAGAACAAATGG